>PVKM010040511.1:0-13450 GCA_004027735.1 Carollia perspicillata
TCTTAGGATAAACATGGCTGTGTAAATCCAGCACACTTGAGAACTGGGTTCTTAAAAGGAATGCTATATTGGACATCAAGGACCCTTCTTGCTGTCACTGGTATTTAGTCTCATGAATGATACAGTCTTGACTTCTCTAGAGACATTCCTGAGGCTTATAAGCTTTGCAGGCAGAATTGTGAAGTCCGGTTTTCAATGTCCAGCTCTGTTTAATAAATTCCTTTGACTGAAAATACATCCTTCAGTGTCTTGTAGTTTCTTCTACAGATTCTTTCCATCACACAAAATCACCTAAAGTTATTTGTGGAAGAATGTAATGAGCAATGCACTCAGCATAGAGTCTGGGGAAAAAAGAAGTAAATCTTAGCTTAGAACCAATTGCTAAATCTGCGGCACATTTCGTTTTTGGCAGTTTACACGTTAATCTGGATCTTGTAGATCTGTCTGTTCCCAGGGTCGACTTTGTAAGATCGCAGGAAATTAACATTTATTGAGGACCTACTACGTGTCAGGTCATGGTAAACTTCCATCTTTCAGGTATTGAGGTATAGTTTTCTTACTATGAAATTCATCTACTTTATTTTTGTTTCGAAAATTCATCCATTTCAAATGAACAGTTCCATGAGTTTTAGTAAGCTTATGCATTTGTGCAACCTTCAACACAGTCTGGTTTAAGAACACTTCTATTACTCTAAGAATGTCCCTCATACCCTCTGCAATCAATCCCTGTTCCCATGTCTCCAGCCCCAGCCAACCTTCAATCTGCTTCATCTCCATAGTTGTACCTTTTCTAGGAATTTCTTATCATTGGAACCATACGATCTGTAGCCTTTTGTGCCTGGCTTCTGCCCACTTAACATGGTGTGTTAAAGATTTACCCATGTTGTTACACGTTATCAGTAGCTCCATTTCTTTGCATTGGTAATCCGTATATTGCCATTTTATTGTATATTACATCAGTATATTACAATTCCATTTCTTTGTATTGGTAATCAGTATAATTCCACTGTAAGGATATACATAGCACATTTTGTTCCAGTTAACTTTATGTGGGAGTAGACTTGCTGGATCAGACTGGTAGGTGTACGTTTAACTTTTAAACAAATGACCAAAATAATCCAAAGTGGATATGCCATTTTATGTGCCAACCAACACTGGGTGAGATTATCTTTGCCATCGGTACAGGCATGAGTAAAGTGTCTATGCAAACCGTGTCATTTTAGTCAAATTGTTTCTTATTATAGTTGTAAAGGTTCTTTGTATATTTTAAAGTCTTTTGTTAGTTACTTTGCAAACATTTGCTTCCCGTTTGTTGTTTGCCTTTTCATTTTCTTGATGTTGTTGTCTTCTGAAGAGCAAAAATTTAATTTTGATGACATCTAATTTATTGATTTTTTCTTTTACTGTCCATAGGTTTTGCATTGTCTCTAAGAAAATGTTCCCTAACCCAAGGGAAGTCTGCTATTTTTCCATTAGTTTTATACTTTTAGTTCATACATTGAGGTTTATGATCCACTTTGATTTAATTGTGGTAGGGGTGATGTAAGGGCCAATTGGTCACCAAAGTCCAACTGTTCCAGCACCATTTGCTGAAAAACCACCCCCTTTAAAAAAAAAAAAAGATTTTATTTATTTATCTTTAGAGGGGAAGGGAAGGAGAGAAGGAGAGAAATATCAATGTATGGTTGCCTCTTGTGTGTCCCCCTCTGGGAACTGGCCTGCAACCCAGGCACGTGCCCTGACTAGGAATCGAACCAAGCTTCTTTGGTTCGCAGGCCCGCGCTCAATCCACTGAGCTACACCAGCCAGGGCTGTAAAACCACCCTTTCTGTATTGCCTTAGCACCTGTGATGCAAATCACCTGACCATGTGTCTGAGGGTTTATTTCTGGAGTTTTACTTCTGCACCACTGACCCAGTCATCTGTCCTTACACCAACACCACAATGCTCTTGATTACTGTGGCTTTGTAGTAATTTTTAAAATCAGGAAGAGTGAGTCTTCCAATTTTGTTCTTTTCCACACTATTGAGGCTATTCTAGCTCCTCTGTCTTTCTATATACATTTTAGTATCAGTTTGTCAATTTTTACCAAAGCACAAAGGTTTGCTCACATTTTGATGTACACTGAATATGTACATCAATTTGTGAAGAAATACCAATATTGAGTCTAATCCACAAATATGGCATATGTTTCATTAACATGGTTCTTTTATTTCTCTCAACGATATTTTGTAGTTTTCAGTGTACAGCTATCATAGTTCTTATGTTAACATTATTATTAACTATTTTATTCTTTTTGATAATGAAATGGACTTATTTAAAATTCATTTTCAGATTTTCCATTGTTAGTATATAGAAATATAATTAATTTTTGTATATTTATCTTATATCCTGCAACTTTGCTAAATAAACTCATTAACATTCTGGTAGCTTTCTTTTTTTTTAGCAGATTACTTAGGATTTTTTACCTACAGAGATCGCACCATCCGTGAATAAAAAACATTTTTGTTCTTTCCCTTTTCCCTCCCTCCCTCCCTCCCTTTGCATTCTTATGCCTTTAATTTCTTGTTCTTGTCTTATGGTCCTTGACTTTTGTATTTGAATTATTGGCAAATTTCTCTTCAGTACATTGTACACTGAGACTCCTACACCCTTTCATGATGCTGAAATCAGATTTTTTATATCCTTCACCCTGATGAATGACCATTTTTAATAACGCATTATGTCACTATCAGTCAAAAATTCAGTTTAAGCAACACTGTTATCTTTGTTTATATAAGACTTTGTTAATAGTGTTTGGAAAATTATGCCAAAAATTTGAACTGCATTTTGCACTTACCACTTAGAAAAGAAGAAACAGAGATGGGAAAAAGACAGTGCTGTTATCAGTACTACGCACGTGTCTCAGAAACTTAACAATGGAGAGAAAGATGAAAACCATTAGCCATGGGAAAGTGGCAATTCTATAGCCTCAATTAGGAACTCATTGGATTTAATAAACTGGTGAACCACAAGAATAAAATTACAGAACCTAACTCGGCAGAGTGAAAATAAAACATTGAAGACATATTTGAAAAGCAGGGTGTAATTAGTGGTTTTATAATATGTTTTAGGTCCTCAGGAACAGCACTGCCTTCATGATAGGTACAGCAATTGTTGCACTTGAGCACAAACCAATTCACACATAGAGTGAAGAACACAGTGGATCTCAAAATGTGGGATATTCCAGGACTTCATTGAATCTTATGAAACTTCCAAGAAAGGTATAATGATTCCCATTTAGAAATCACAAAACAGACACAGACGTTTAACTTGCTGAAGTCGTACAGTCAGTAGAAGGGACAAGATTCAAACCCAGGTCTGTTTGACTCCAAAAGCTCTAAATTGGGCCCCTGGCAACCCAGTTCCCTGGACCACGCCCCCAAGCCCAACCTTGCACGCCTGCTCAGAAGGCCTCTGGTTCCGCATCTGCGTGGCTTCTAAGATTCTCCGGAATCCCCCAGTGACTTCTCAGCCACCCTGCAACAACTGGGGAAGAATTTATCCTCCTGGTTTGCTCTGTCCCAAAAATACCAGCCTGAAGGTTTGAACACGGTAATAAAAAGATCTGAGGTGGTTTCATAAATAAAGATACATGTACATAGATTAGAGAGCTTGGTTTGAAATAAATGAGTGACTTTCCTTTGAGCTCAGGAGCAGAAATGACTAGGAAGTTTGAATAAGAAAGGATATTCAAGTTTTTAAATGACGTAATTCAGGCTTTTCTTCTCTGCTTTCATATTCAGGCGGACACATTAGAAAATGAATGTGTTCCAAAGCAGACAAGTTACCATAAAATCGTTAAACTGTGGATGGGTGATAAAGTTCAGCCTTCTCTCAACTTCCTGCCAGAAAAAGTCTAACCCTTGGGTGCAGATGATTTAAACTACCATCTTTATAACTTGGTTTTGTAAGAACAGAAAAGAGGGTCTGGCCTGTTATTTCCACTGTGAGGACACAGAGCAGGGAAAAAGGAAGCAGTATCAAAGGTGTTTCTAATCGTCTCTTAAGTGAAATCTCACTAGATGTTGTGGATTTCTTGGTTAGGTAGAAAGCGTTTCAATTGGTTATTTTCATGAAACAAACATCAATCATAGCGCCCCCTGCACGTTGCAATGCACAAAGCCAGAAACGATCATCTAAATTCCTGATGTGACAAAAATAAGCCCTTTGAGAAATGAGGACACTGTCCTGCATTATTTTATCCTCTGATCAGTAGCCCTTCTGAAAGAGATTTTTTTCACAACCCTTTTAGTTTACTTTATCTATGAATCTGTTCTTTGTCAATCTCACTCCCCATGTAAAACACATTATTTTACAGTCCATCTAGTGTTTACACACTAATAGTGATGCTTTGGAATATCTTTGTAGCAAAATATTAGAAACATCCTACACAATTAACAGACACAATGGCATGGCCATCCAGCAGAATAGAAGCCAGCAACTATGGGTCCACAGCCTGTCACTGGATTGTAAATAAAGTTTTATTAGAACACAATCAAGCCCATTGATTTATGTCCTGTCTATGGTGGCTTTCTTGCTACAAGAGCAGAGTTGATAGTGGTTGCCATGGCCACTAAGACTATCTGGCCCACAAAGTCTGAAATGTTTACTTATATGGCCCTTTACAGAAGAAGTTGGTCAACCTTTGTGATGTTACTGTAAAACAGTCGGAGCGCTGGGGAGTCTCCCCGCTTGGCAAGATGGTGGCGGGGAGAGGTTCTTACACTGAGTGTGCAAAAAGCTAGCAAGATAATTGGATAGAGACCCCTCTTATCAGATTGGGGTTGGGACCAGGGAAAGGCAAGAACATGTGCCATAGAAGTATAAATGCCAGACAGAGGTGCCAGACCGAAGAGGCCTGTCAGTCTAGCCTGGGGATAGAAGGGATTGGTTGAGAGGTGGGCACTAAAGTTTGGGAACTTAATTGGTCATTTTGAGAAAGTACCTGGGGTCCATCTCACACCCAAGCTAATATAATCCCAGGGGAACAAAGAGGTTCTCACTTGCTTGTGACCTGCGCTTGCATGGTGCAGTCTCCTGTTGACTCCGTGGCCCGTGGCCTCCAGGAGGAAGCCTCTCTGTCCCTCTTGCCCACCCAGAAAGGTACTCGCCAGTGTGTCTGAGTGTTCTTGCTCCCAGGAGCACGCAGCCATTCAACTCTGGCAGGGCATGGCCCAGGCTACACACAGGCTCCAGGAGGGAGCTTGAAATGGGCAGGAGCTGGGAACAAGCTAAGCTACCTAGATGAGGACCAAGACATCTTAGCAGCTGCCTGTGGGCTCCAAAGGACAGTATTTCACGATGGACAAGAACTCGGGACAGTGGCTTTCATCTCGGTATCTCACCACCTTGATGAGGACAGCTGTACCTCTTCCATGGAACAAAGTAGAGACGGTCGTTGAGAGGAAAGTCCGCCATTCTCTCAAGTTGCGCAACGCCTGAATAAAAACCTCTCTCCTTTTGCACCAGTATCTGCCTCGTGACTTTGGCTTTTGTTGTGACGGCCAGCTGAAACTCCATTTTGTTTGATTACAATAATATGGGAAGCTTCTGGTCAAGATGGCAACGTAGGCAGACATGGATCGCCTCTTCGCACAACGACATCAAAATTACAACTAAAATACAGAACCATCACTCAGGAATGTCAGAAATCTGGATGAATGGAAGTCTGACATCTACGGAATTGAAGGAACCACATCCATCCAGACTGGTAGGAGGGGTGCAGAAACAGAATGGGCTGGTCCCACACCCACGTGGATAAAAATTAGGGAGGGATATCTTGGGGGTGAGGAGTCCCAGACCCACACCAGATCCCCCAGCCCAGGGTTCCAGTGCCAGGAAGATAAGTTCCCAGAATTTCTGGCTGCAAAAACCAGTGGAGATTGAGTTTGGGGAGGAGGCTGCTGGAGCCCTAAGCAATTCCACTTGGGGAACACACACAGGGACTCACCTACTCAGAGTTGCTCCCTCTGAGCTCCAGCACTGGGGTGGCAGCTTGAAGAGCACCAAGGGTATACAGGGAGAGACTGAAGTATCTGGCATTGGGACAAGTAGGGGCCATTTTCTCTTTACTGAGGCCTCCCTGCCACAGAGCTGGTAGTCTGGTGCCATATCTGAGGCTCCTTCAACCTGGCTAACACTCATGACCCACCTTGCAGCTCCAGAGAGGCTCTATGCCACCCAATTTACGGGCCCCCTCAAGCTGCTTCTCCATAAGAATGGCTTTCCTAGCTCCTAAATTGTATCAAACAAGCAACAGCTGGCTTCAGTGAGTGAGCCCTGGCAGCAGCCAGATTAGAGTCACAGCTTGGCTTCATCTGAGAATCTACAAGCCCAGCACAAGCAGCAACCATTTCAGATTGCTTTACAGCTCAGGCAGGGTGCCCCAGGTGATATGCAGGTGGGGGCTGACTTTGGCCTGCACCACCCAGGAAACCCCAGGACCAACGCACCCAGAGGACAGCTACAGACCCCGTTGGAGCACCACAACCTTGATCCTGCACAGTTGATACTTCATGGAGGGTGGAGGTTGGTGGTCAGTGGTCACAGCCAATCCTTGCAGCTGACTGGCCTGGGTAAATCCCTCTCCCTTCTCATTGATCTGCCAAGAGCAATGATGGCTCAACTAAAAGAGGAGGGTGTACTGAGCCCACAAGAAGGGCACACCTCGAGTACCCAGCTTGGGTGATAGGGGAGGCTGGGCCACTGGACCCTACAACACATCTACTACGTTAGGCCACACTACCAAGACACAGAGTCAAAGCAGCTCTACCTAATACACAGGAACAATCACAGGGACAAGGAGACAAGGAATGAGGAGACAAGGAAATATGGCCCAAATGGAAAGAACAGAACAAAACTCCGGAAAAGAGCTAAACGAAGTGGAGATAAGCAATCTATCAGATGCAGAGTTCAAAACACTGTTTATAAGGATGCTCAAGGAACTTAGTGAGGGCCTCAGCAGTATAAAAAAGACCCAGTCTGAAATGAAGGATACACTAATTGAAATAAAGAACAATTTACAGGGAAACAACAGTACAGTGGATGTAACTGAAAATCAATTCAATGATTTGGAACATAAGGAAGCAAAAAACCACCAATTAGAACAAGAAGCAAAAAGAATTAAAAAATGAGGGTGGTATAAGTAGCCTCTGGGACATTTCAAGAGGTCCAACATTTGCCTCATAAGGGTGCCAGAAGAAGAGAAACAGCAAGAAATTGGAAATCTACCTGAAAAAATAGTGAAAGAAAACTTTCCTAATTTAGTGAAGGAAATAGACATGCAAGTCCAGGAAGTGCAGAGGGTCCCAAACCCAAGATGGATGCAACTAGGCCCACTCCAAGATATATCACAATTAAAATACCAAATTTTAAAGATAAAAAGAGACTCTTAAAAGCAAGAGAAAAGAAGTTAGATACCAGAAGGGTGTCAGATGGGAGTGGGGAAGGAGAGAATGGGTGAAGAGGTGAGGGGATTAAGAAATATAAATAGGTAGTTACAGAATTGCTATGGGGATGTAAAGCACAGTATGTGAAATGGAGTAGCCGAAGAACTTACACAGGTGACCCATGGACATGAACAATGGTGTGGGGATCGCCTGAGGGCACAGGGGGCGCTGGGTGGAGGAGGACAAAGGGGGAAAAATCAGGACAACTGTAATAGCATAATCAATAAAATATAATTTCAAAAATATGGAAAAATGCCCTTGTTAAAATGTTACATAAAAAAGGAGGGGTATATATTATGTCATATACGGTACCACCACGATTATGTAAATCACAGGAAAGTGGGCATAAAAGAAACGAAGCAGGTTAAGCAGTTGGATTTTGCGGCAGCATTGGAGGTGATATTTCCCACCCCTCTTTATATATTATTACACTTTTCTAAAATGACCTTACATTTCTTTTGTAATAGAAAAAACGGAACCTCGCTTTAAACGTCATTTTGGTTCACATCTATCTTGCACATGACTAAATTTAGCTCTCCCACCTGGCTCAGGCCCTTTCCACAGGTGTGCGGAGGGTGGGCGGCAGGAAGTCCCGGGGAAGTACCTTATGCTCATCCCGAAGGTGGCTGTCCAGTTCCTCCGTGTGCTTGGTCTCATAGTAGCAGAGCTGGCATTTGTAAGGTTTCAGTTCATTGTGCTTTTCTATGTGTTGCTGGAGGCTCTCGTCACTGGAGCAGGTGAAGGTACACTTATCACAGCGGAAAACTACTCCCTGCAAGTATTTTGACAGTTTGGAACGGCACACTTCAATGGGGACAACTCGCTCTTCTGTGGAGACAAATTGAATGGAAAGATGGGAATTTTTACTGATGGTAAGCAGACGTTCGTTCTTTGGAATATAAGAAGAAACTCACCCATTCAATTGTGCTATTTCTTATGAGTTTGGGTCTGTGAACTGCACACATGGATAATACCCTCCCCATTACCCTTCAGAATAACGTATTTCTCGATAAAAATAGGTTTTCTCACGACCAAAAGCTCTTTGTGTACTTAATCCCCAGAGTGATGTGGTGCGGGGAGGGGGCTAGGCTTGAAGGTTCTCGTTAATTTCTGAGTGGAGGTGATTCAAGGAGGGGCAACGCACAGGAAGTAGTGGCACCTTTTACCACTATGAATGATTGTCAACAGCAACCGATTCCTACTTTCTAGTCCGTGTTATTTTGGGGAACGTACAGATGTCTTCAAGTGGGCAGGAAACTGACATACCCCGAACACCTTCGTGCCACCACGGTGAGCCTTCCTAGCAATGATGAGGCTTGAGTTATTCCCATTTTTTACAAGTTAGTAAAGCAACTCTCCAAAACTCACAGACACTGACACTGGCCACGCAGAGATCTGTAACTCTGTCTGTCAAACTGCACACCCATGAGGTCCCATCACTTCCAGTTGTTTCCCTCCCAAGATGGTCTCAAGGATAGTTTTCCTTTACCTGAAACCAAAGGAATCTCTAGTCTAATACCATCTCTGAAAACGAAGGAACCTGCACACTTTCATTCACTAAAACTCCAACGGCGAAGAGCTCACTAATGAAAACGCTGCAGGCAAAGTCAGGGGCGACGGGGGCGGTGTGGGAGATATGGGGGATTTGTGTCTTTTTGTCCCTAACCTGATTGTCACAAGGGGAAAAAAATAATAAAAGGAAGAGAATTTGGGTGCTTTCCCCGTTAACATACCAACTGCTGCAGGGCTGGGAATGCATGTGTGCTTGTTTATTTTGCACTCTCTCACCCTTGTGTTTAACTGCTCAAATTAAATTTCACACCAGTCTGCCCAGAGTACCGGCGCACGCGCCAGATACCCATAACTGGGATAAAATTAAAATCTGTGCTATTTATGCAGGGATCAAATATAGCGAGTGTTTTCACGCTGTGTCTGGATTCAGAAGACTCTCTGTAAGTTTACAAATGGACGCACACAACATATACTTATATTATTTAGAAACAGCAATGTATTATTAAGTCAAGAAAGCGTGATTTATTCTCAGAGTCACTGAGCAGCAATGTTTCCCGAGCATCAGTATCTTGAGTGCTGGCGGGACACACTAGGAGAGCCCTCTCTTTGTTGCTGGCCCGCGACGGGCCCCTGGGGAATTTTCCCCACCCAATACCATGCTGTAGCCTCAACCGTCACAATCTCACAGCAGGGCAGTCACTGCCTTGGGAATCCTTGAGTGCAGCGATTAATTGGCCAGCAAACAAGCCGGGCAGAGGGAGCGTGGAAGGTGGTGTCTGCAACCTACTCCCTGAAGCTCTAATGCATATGTTATTTTCCCTATACAAAGAGTCAGTCGCTTATTTAGAAATATAAATATTTTTAAACCGAAGTAGAGCAGACAGCTAAGAAACACATGATTATAATGTAATCCACACATTTTCTCAGAATAGCAAATGTTTAACAGTCTTCTAACCATTCAGTTCCACGGTTTGGTGTAAACAAAGGGGAAAATGCTTTGGTGTAAGCCAGTGAGCCTTAAGGAAGCCCATTCTATGACATTTTGCTCCTATAACCCAGGGTTTCTCAAAAGTAGCGCTACTGACATTTTGGGGCCAGATAACTGTTGCTGTAGGGGGCTGCTCTGTGCATGGTAGGATGTTTATTTGTGTCCCAGGCCTCAACTAACCAGATACCAGTAGCACCTAGTTGTGCTACTTCCCCAGCTGTGACAACCGAAAATGCCTCCAGACAAATGCTCCCCTCGGAGCCAAGGCCGACCCTGGTCAAGAGCCCCCACTCCAAGCACAGTGCCAAGCATGATCTCCAGCTGCTCGAGGTAAGACACCCTCGGATGTGAACCACGAGCAAGCTGGTGTCCACAGCAAGAGACAGGGGTACAGGCTGAGCCAGGGCGACCAGCACACTGAGGGTATGCTCGGGGTAACGGGAAGTGTTGACACGGACTTTTCCGGTACCTTCCTTGAGACTGCACCACCTTGTTCTCTCCACATTTGTTCCTAATTTATATTTTGACATTTCTTCCACTTTCATTCTTTGGCTCTGGCCTATGTGTGTGCCCTGGGTCTGTTGGCCTCAGAGGAGAAGGACAACAGCTTGTCTAATTTTCCGTATAACGATGTCTCAAACACCTCGAAGACAGTCACTCAGTCACCCTCCAGTCTTCACTTCTCCCTTGTAAATCATCGGTTCTCTCAAGTATGTTTTTGATAGGTCTCCTCTTCAATTCCTCTACCATTTGGTTAGTTTTCTTTGCAGTTTCTTATCTCACTATGTGTGTCTAAGTGACTTTTACGCAGCCCCGAACACTTAGAATAATGCCTTGGAGTTTAAATAATGGTAATTAACGTGAACGACCATTACAACTTATTAAGTGCTCACTGTGTTTCGACGCGGTTAAGTACTCAACACTCACAGCTACTTTTTATTCTCCTAACACTCCGAAAAGTCAGTTGTATTATCTTCAGTGTATTAATGGGGAAACTAAGAAGTGATCTCTTCAGCTATTTCCTCAAAGGCCCTCTTCTAGTTCAGTACAAAGTTGTGACCTGGGAGCAGAGACCTCCTGACTTCGGCCAGCGCCCTCCTCCTCGTCCCTGAAAAGAACAGGGGGACAACTGATCTGCATGCAGCGTGTACATAAACCTTTCATTCCTAATCGTTTAAAAAGGCAAAAGCTATAGATGTCTAAGGCAACGATTTCTGTCCGAATTTCTTTCATATATCTTCTGGATTTGAGAGAAGGTCATTTCCCTGCTTACTGTCTCTGAAACGTAAGACTTCCCATTTCCAAACTAAGATATTACCAACACCCCAAGTTATATGGATTTTCTACTAACATTTGCTTTAGAAAAATGGGAACTTTTTCTTCCTGAAAACATAGCGAACATGACCAAGATAAAAAACAAGACAGACTTTGAAAGGCAGGCGAATGACCGACAGCATTTTCTGAATGAGGTTATTCATTACTGAGGCAAGTGAAGGACATAAAGTTAGAGGCTGGAACGTTTCCAGGCGTGGACTGAGCCCCGTCTTGGCTACAGAAGCTCAGCACTCAGGGCTTTTTTTTTTCTGTGGGGGCAGCGACAACTGTGGGGCTTTCTTGACTTTCACACCTCTCAAAATTACCTTGGGTAAGAAATCAGAGCCTGAATCACACTCATTGTGACTCAGCTTCCAGCACTGGCTGCAAAAATATTATGACTTCAGCAGTTTGACTACAAGATAGATTGTGTCTCGCATCTCCTACTCAAAAGATGCTTGGTGCTGCAGCTGGACCTCAGGGCAAGGCCACACTGAAGCACGTGGGTACGTACTAAGGGGTGGCAGGGCTGAGAAGTGTGTGCTGTCCAGCTCCCGTGGTGCTCCGTGGAAAAATCTGCAGCGGTACAGCTAACGTGGGGTTGGTCATTTCTGCTCAAAACAGCAAAAACCACATCCACATGAAGTCCAGCATCATCAAGTAAAAATTCTTTCTGAAAGGCAGACCACAACATGCATGGGTTTCCTTCCACAACATGCCGAATCCAAATGAGGCAGGGAGAGATCTGGAAGTCATTCACTCCGACGAACTTCATAGGCAAACGATCACGTTTTAAAGCATCAGTCCCTCTTTGGGTCAAACCAAAGACCCACCCATTACTCCCTCTCAACCAGCCAAGCATCAAGGGTGAGTACTAGAAAGCCATTAAGAATGTAACAACAGCCCTGGCTGGTGTAGCTCAGTGGACTGAGTGCGGGCCTGTGAACCAGAGGATCGCGGTTTCGATTCCCAGTCAGGGCACATGCCTGGGTTGTGGGCCAGTTCCCAGCAGGGGACGCATGAGAGGCAACCATACATTGATATTTCTCTCCTTCCCTTCCCTTCTAAAGATAAATAAATAAAAAATCTTAAAAGAATATAACAACAGTTTCTTTAAAAAAATCATCCACAAACATAGCCATGAGACATATAAACATAAGCACAAGGTCTCCTGATAAGTTATTCAGTTTTTCATGTCAGCCAGGTTGCCACCCTCAAGCCAGAGCTGGGAACCGTACCTCTAATTGGAACAGGCAAACGTATCTGATGGGGGTGGAAGGGAACATGTAATTCTACTGAAAAAAAATAACGCATTGTCCATCTCACTGTAGATTCCCCCCCAAGAAAAACGATACTGATTGGATAAATTACGGGAGATTAGTTCTAGTTCAAAAGACACCCTCCTGCAAGTTTCAGTTAAACTCAGTGTTTGTCTAAGTATTGGGATTACAGGTTGGGAAACAGAAACTTTACATTCATATGCCATTTGGAGGCCAGTATCAGTCGACTACACAGCTCTGTAATGATAATGTAAATATTTGGCAAATCTGTGTTCCCTTCAATAATTCAATCTGTGCCCAATTTTTCAGGTTCACTGTAGGTGCCCAGGGTACATACAGGTAAAGCTATGCCGAAGGCATCCTACTCCCAGTGGCGATAAATTCAATGGAAAACGACTCATGAAACTCTTCCTTTGTTGGTCATTGCTCTTCCCATTCAAGTTCAAGTTACTTCGGTGCACAAACCTTGCCTGACTCTTCATGGCTATATCCTGAGAGCTTAGAACAATGCTACTATGCAGTGGGTGTTCAATAAATATTTGCTGCATGAATGAAAGAAAACCCACCAAAAGTGTTACCACCAACTTTCTCCTCAGTGGTTGATTTTTCCCTCATGGCTAACCTCACGAAGTGTTGTTGATCTGACCCAAGTTCATAGTTCCTCAAAGAGATGGGTTTACCAATCCTTTGTGGCAATCTGTGCTAGCTTAGTATTCGCCCGGTGTCTCATCAGTCCCCTGGCTTCCCATCTGTCTACTGAGTCAAGTTCAAACTCCCATGTTGGTAGCCAAGCCCTCCATCATAGGGCTGGAACATACATCTTCAGCCTGGCCCTCTAGTCCCTTCAGGCTCCCCTCAGAGCAGCC
>PVKM010040514.1:0-13480 GCA_004027735.1 Carollia perspicillata
CACATAAATAAATACCATTTGCTATGAGAGAAGAGAGATTGCCTCTTGGCTCTTTCTTTCTGAAGAATTACTGGATTTAGACTAGAAATATTCTATTAAAAATTTTATTCTTCCCAATAAACATTTTATTTAAAGGAACTTGTCTCAGATTGCCAGTTACCATTTTGAAAATTCTGTTCTTTGACTATAATGAGTGATTTCGATTATTCCCAGTAATGTCAGTAGTTCTGCTTTACTTCTGTTTTCCTTTGATTTGAGCAAGGTTTTTCTTTACACACTCAATTGCAATTTGAGAAATTAAAGTATGGTAGTTTCCCTTCCTCCAAATAAATTTTCATCAGAGTTGTCTTTCATTCCTAATTCTGCTCCATTTCTTATGTATTTTCACTTCTCTTCAGTTTGGACGGTTGATAAATTATTCTAATGATTCAATCTGTGTTCAATCTACTGACCCGTCTATAGCAATTAGAGATTTATTTACAAAGTGAAAAATGTGACTACCAAAATAGAGGGCAAGAGAAACACTGTCTGAAATGACAATTTGGGGGTTGGAATGAAACTGATTTTCTCTCTTTAGATTTGCTAAAATTATATCATCTGACTAGTAGTTAGTAGATATCGAAGGTGAGCTCCACATGTTGAATAAAGTCCTTGGTAGAAACAGCATGCAAAGGACACAGTTTTAAGCACTGAGAAATAAAAAAGACAAGAGTTTCATGGAATTTTACACAAAAGATCTAATCAGATTTGCTTTAATATAGAACATGTACGAATTTAAAATAAAAGAGTTGTTCATTGTTTAGATGTATTGAACTGAAAATATTTTGTTTAAAAAAATAAAGCTATTTTTTCTGACTGATGCATGAAGGATTGTTTCCTATTCAGAGTAGTTCTTTATGATTCTTTATATAACACATTTCAAAATTCGACCACATCATTCTGTGGTCGACCACATCTGTGCCCTTGCTGAATCTAACTTTAATGTCAGGTAAAGGCTCAAAACTCAACATGAAATATTAACATTAAAAATGTTCCTACCACTAAGTCTTATATTTTCAGTCTTAGATAAATTAATTTTGGTGTCCATTAACAAAACTGTGGAATTATCTAACAATTTTAGAAATTGGTGATTTGTTTATTATAGTTGAGAAAACAATAACCTATTTAAAAAACCTAAAAAATATAAAAAAGGCAAAAATCTGTTTTCTAATTCATTCAAAAGAGAAAAACCTGGTGTAAATTATAGTTACTGTTTAAACAATTGAAAAGTAAAAGAGCTCTAATGTTATAACCTAATTTATAATAGAAACTTAACAAATATGAAATAATAGCTAGCCTGAACACTACCAGTTAAAGCCATAAATCTCACAATTTTTTCCTTATGAGAAGAATATACTTTAGATCTAAAAATGAAGCAAATAACCAGGCATGTTAGTTATAAACATGTTGCACATCCAAAATTACCCTTTAATACATGTCCTGATGTTCATGCAGAAGCCCTCTTTCACGTTGAGCATGATGGCAGGTACTCTCAGTAGAGGATGCTGACTGCATACAAAGGAAAGGTCTCTCCTGATGTCCTGATGTTTGTAACTGCTGCTGAGTGGGTTAGCCATGTGTTTATGAGAACATTTGGTGGAACTCTGCCTGAAGGAGTGGGCCTAGAATGCATGATCCCTTAGGAACATAGCAGCTTGATCTGGCAATAATCTTTCAAAAGGCCTCTCATTCCAGAAACCAGCACCCCAAAGGATTCCTATCCCAACTGTTGCCTGAATCCACTCCATCCTACGTACTAGCACCCAGAGTCCTCTCAACCATGCTGGCACCCACATTCATGATGTAAGCCATTTACAGCCTGCTCGCCTTAACTCCACAGGGTTCTCACTGAACCTATCCTCTCTCTACAAGCTCAGTACATCTTTCCTGTAGCCAGGGAAGGTTCCAATCACCCTGCTCCCTACCTGTGCTACAGGTCACCTTCTGCTTACCCAATTCTGCAGACTAACTCCAGCCTGCCAAACCAGCAAACCTCTGTTTTCTAGTGAGTGGAACCACACTTCCAGCAAGCTCCGAACACCTTCCAAGTTTGCTCTTTCTTTGTCCTTTCTTGGGTACTCTCTCTCTAATCACAAGGATACCATACTGCATTTTCTGATATCTTATGGTTATTTTTTATTATATTTAAATTATTTTATATTAAATTTACCCTGTTTAACCTGTTGTTGGTTTCTTAATCTTCTGAATAAACTCAGACTGATACATGAGAATATATGGCTCTAATCTGTATATCCATTTCAGGAAGAAAAATAAAAACTGTATGTCAAATTCAATGCTTTCTAATAAGGTTTCATGGAGTTTCTTCTCACTTTTCAATATCTTAATATTGGAAGGTGAATCTATTTCTCTTGCCATGAAAAAAGTAATCTGGTCTAAAGTTTTTATCTAAAGAGTTAAGTAGCAAGTAAGTTATTTTAATAATTACTATTTGATTTTATTTTAATGAAAACAAATCACCTTTGAAATTTTGCATATGGAGATGATATTCAGGTAGGCTTTAGATGTGTTCTCTCACCATAAACAACTAGAACTGGATAAAGTATATAGAAATTTTTTTTCGGGCTTTGGACAGCATGCAACATTAAAATTTCATGCATGAGAGAAGGGAAACAAACAATATAGGCATTATAGTAACTGATTTCATGCTTGGAGTCATTTTCAGACCTCAGCATAGGGACAGGTGACCCAAACAGAGAATGGTAGCCTCACTGAATTGAGGGCACAGTGATCAAGTACCGGAAAGCCAAGGTGTTAAAATTTATGGGCCCTACTATATAGAACATATGCTGAGCAAGAGCTCCAGAAATCTGTCTGTGGGTCACAGTGAGTTGATTCCAAGCTGTATGTATAGTGAGTGAACATCAGAAGGACAGGCAAAGAGTGATTGTGTTCCTGTAGGTTGAAGAGGCCCTAAGTTTATACAGGGGTGGTAGAGATACACAGTTTACAGTGAGCCACAGTGGAGACATGTAGTTGCATACTTATAACATGCAACTGAGACAGGAAAATTGCACTGTAATAGAAGGACTAACTTACCTGAAAACAAAGGCTACTCTAAACTTGCTCTATCAAATCTTAAAAATAAGACTTTATAGGTTCAAACTAATCTACCAATAGTCTAATATCCTGCCAAAATAAATTTAAAGGAAAACAACAAAAACAAGACATCCATCAATGTAATATTAACAATGTACCACATCTAATAACAAATTACTGACATGCAAAAAATAGACAAAAATATAATCATTAGACATATAATAATCAGTTAATAGAAACAGCCCCTAAATGGGAGAGATGTAAAAATAGCAGATAAACAATATATAACATCAATTATAAATATGCTCTACGATTGAAAGAAAAATATTAACATAATTATGTTAATAATTTCTTAATTAAGAAAAATGGAAATTTAAAATAATCAAATAATTTTTCATATTACATGGTTGGATACTTTCTGGACATACCTTATAAGATTAGAAACTGCAAAACTTGAACAATACTGAGAACTAAAAAACTTTCATTTTAAAAAATTAAATTATTAAGATATTACACAGTTCTTATGTATTTGGGAACAAAATTATTTGCATTTTGTTAAAAAATGATTATGTTAAACATTAACAAGTAAGAATTACTTCTGGTCTATTTGGATTGTTAGTTTTCACTCTGACACAATCTCTGCTTCAGACATTTGGCAATATATTTGAAATGTAAATCTATGATGACATAGTAAGTTTTTATTTATTTATCTATTTATCTATCTATTTATTTATTTTTTAATTGTTGTTCAAGTGCAGTTGTCTCCATTTTCCCCCTACCTCTGCCCCCTGCCCCACCCAGCTCCACCTCTCACCCTCCATCCTACCCCTTTTGGCTTTGCCCATGTGTCCTTTATACATGTTCTTTAATGATCCTTTTCCCCATTATTCCCTCCCTATTCCCCTCTGGTTACTGTCAGTTTCCTCTTTATTTCAATGTCCCTGGTTGTATTTTGTTTATTTGTTTGTTTGTTTATTAGGTTCCACTAACAGGTGAGATCATATAGTATTTATCTTTCACTGCCTGGCTTATTTCACTTAGCATAATGCTCTCCAATGCTATCCATGCTATCACAAAGGGTAGGAGCTCCTTCTTTCTTTCTGCTGCATAATAGTCCACTGTGTAAATGTACCACAGTTTTTTGACCCACTCATTTAATGATGGACACTTAGGTTGCTTCCAGCACTTGGCTATTGTAAATTGTGCTGCTATGAACATTGGAGTGCATAGGTTCTTTTGGATTGGTGTTTCAGGGTTCTTATGGTATGATCCCAGCAGTAGACTTGCCGGGTCAAAAGGCAGTTCTATTTCTAGTTTTTTGAGGAAATTCCATACTATTTTCCACAATGACTGTACCAGTCTGCACTTCCACCAATAGTACACTAGGGTTCCATTTTCTTCTCAACCTGGCCAGCACTTATTTGTTGATTTGTTTATGGTGGCCATTCTGACTGGTGTGAAGTGGTAGCAAATCATGGTTTTAATTTCCTTCTCTGATGGCTAGTGATGCTGAGCATCCTTTCATATGTCTCTGGGCCCTCTGTATGTCCTCTTTGGAGAAGTGTCTATTCAGGTCCTTTGCCCATTTTTTAATTGGCTTGTTTATCTTCCTGGAGTGGAGTCATGTGAGTCCTTTATATATTTTGGAGATCAAACCTTTGTCTGAGGTATCATTTGCAAATATATTTTTCCATACAGTTGGTTGCCTTTTCATTTTGCTGATGTTTTCTTTAGCTGTGCAGAAGCTTTTTATTTTGATGAAGTCCCATTTGTTTATTCTGTACTTTATGTCCCTTGTTCTATGGGACATATTGGTGAAAATAGTACTGCATAGAATATCTGAGATTTTCCTGCCTATGTTCTCCTCTAGGACTTTTATGGTGTAGTGACTTATATTTAAATCTTTTATTAATCTTGATTTTATTTTTTTGCATGGTGTAAGTTAGTCATCAACTGTCATTTGTTTTTGCATGTAGCTGTCCAGGTCTCCCAGCACCATTTGTTGAAGAGGCTATTATTACTCCATTTTATGCTTCTGCTCCCTTTGTCAAATATTAATTGATCATAGAGACTTGGGTTTATTTCTGGCCTTTCTATTCTGTTCCATTGATCTATGTGTCTGTTCTTATGCCAGTACCAGACTGTTTTCATTATAGTGGCCTTGTAATATAGTTTGATATCAGATATTGTGATCCCTCCTACTTTGTCCTTCTTTCTCAAAATTGTTGTGGCTATTTGTGGTCATTTATGGTTCCATATAAATTTTTGAAATGTTTGTGCTATGTCTGTGAAATATGTCATTGGTATTTTAATAGGAATTACTTTGAATCTATAAATTGCTTTGGGTAGAATGGACTTTTTCATAATGTTAATTCTTCCAATCTATGAACATGATATTTGTTTATATCTTCCTTAATATCTTTCTTCAGTGTTGTACAGTTCTGAGTACATGTCTTTTACCTTCTTGGTTAGGTTTATTCCTAGGTAATTTATTTTTCTTGTTGCTATATTGAAAGGGATTTTTTTCCTTCATTTCTATTTCTGATGCTTGGTTGTTGGTATACCAAAATGCCTTCGATTGCTGAATATTGACTTTGTATCCCACTGTTTTGCCAAATTCTCTTATTAAGTTAAGTAGTTTTTTGGTGGAGTCTATAGGATTTTCTATGTACACTATAATGTCTATAATGACATAATAGGTTTTAAAAATAAAACTATTAATATAAAAAACCCTATTGAGATTGTGTAAGAAAATAAGAAAAATTACAAAATTAGAAATTTTATAAATAAAAGGGAACAGATTAAAACAGAGTAGAAAATTTCAAATTCATAAATTAGAAGTTATTATCTTTATATAAACACATTAAAAAGTTACATAAAGTGACAAATATATTTTTAAAAAATAAAAATTACCAAATGGACTCAGAAGTAATAAAAGTTTTTAACAAAAAATATCATCTAAGAAGTTAAATCTAATGACAATTATCTTTATCTTTAAAACTACTGACAGATGACTAATAAGTTCTGTGTAAAGTGTATTTGATCTACCTAGGTGTTTAGGTAATCAAAGATTGAAAACAAAAAGAACATAAAATGCAGTAATAATGCAGGATTACAACCACTGCCATTTCTCTCTGCTGCCTTTCCTGGCATCGAAGCTCATCATGAGCTCTTTCTCCCAGGAGCACAGGTGGTGGAGGAGAGAATAACTCTTACTGACAACTCAAGCTGGCAGTGCAAGTCGTAAAATTCATGGATTACAAATAGAGGATTGGATAATGTCAGTTTCTAACTGGAAGGGTATTGAGCCTGAGAGGCAAAGAAGGGATTTAATGAGACAAGAGGAAGTTAAAAAGTCAAAGGCAAGAGACGGAGTGCTGGATGGGAAGAAGCAATTACGAGAAAGAATTGTTTGTGTAGAACAAACTCCACTGGCCTAGAAAACTGTGTGTGTGTAGACATCTCAATAGCACCACCAGTGAAGCTCAATAATCGTTTACAGATTAAGAGTTAGAGTGATTATGTAATAGCAAACTTGTATACCTGAGTTCTCTCGCACAGTACCATTTTAACTTTACCTTGGAAGCCTTAAATAAGCAGATGCTTAAAACTACTTTGACATAGTCATGTGTGAATATTCACTAGAGGGATCAAGGCAGTAACTGGTAAAAGGAGGGCTGTATTCCCTCCAATCCTTTGCAGTCAGTGTCAGGGACAGAGACTTCTTACATAGAGGAGAAGAGTGATAAAAAGACCAGAGACAAAGTCCTATGCTTTCCTGCCCAAATCTTTGACACTCCCACTTACCACAAAAACATCTCAGGAAAGCTACAAAGACCACACCAAAACCAAGTCCATGGCCTTGGGTACATACTCAAATGACAGGTCAGAAATTCAAAAAACTTTTATAGCTTTCATTGTGTCCTCTTCTACAGCACTGTGAGCTTACCTGCCAGGTTTTGGGTTGTACCAGGGCTCTCAGGAGGAGAGGGCAGTGCTGAAATTTTCAGCCCAGTCTCTGATTGCCACACTATGAATTGGAGGGTTGCTTCCGATGGAAAGGAATTAATTTTTTAGACAATGTACACAAAGGTATGCTGTATGGATTAGTAGTAGGTGTTGCAGCATTAAGAAACAGAGGCAAGAAAGAAGCCTCTTTGCTGGGAGCAAGATATAAAAACAGCATCAAAAATATAGTATATCTTGGACTGTTGAAATGGAGGATGTACTGATGGGCAAAAGAAGGTCAGTTGAGGGGCCAAGAACAACAGGTGATGCTGAGACTAAAGGCCTAAAAGGGAGTTGAGAGTAAAGGCCTAAAGCAGAGTTGGGGTATTAGGAAGTAAATGTTCCTGATAAAGTAGCGTTTCTCCTCTTGTCTGGATATGAACTGGTGGTGGCCAACTTGTCCTGCTAAGAGACTCGTTCCTGTGTAGTTCCTTTAAGCACTGTGTGTTCCTTGGCCTCAGACTGGTTGTATCACATCACATTTTTCTGGTGTACAAGTGTCTTTGGTAATCACATCCTGACAAAATGGTATTCCACCTTTGACAGTCAAATATCAGGCTCACAGAAGATGAAGGATTCACCTTCTATTCCTCTCAGCAGACTATAACTTAAGGGGGAGTCTCAACAGACTATAGTCTCAGCAGACTATAACTTAAGTTATAACTATAACTCCTGGTTCTCATTCTATAGACAGCCTGCCTTCCATCTGGTCTTGCTTCAGTAGCACCAAGGCAACATTACGGTGTTTCCTGGTCCATGTGCAAATTATTGCCAGTCTTCATTCTTGAAAGTAACCCCATCCCATCTTTATAAGTGATTTCCTTGTGTTCCTTCTCTTAGCTTTGATGTGAAGAAATTGCATTCCACTGAGGTAGTATCTGCTCTATTAGTGTTCTCCTGACATTATTGGAAGGTAAAAGTGGAAATAGTATTAGCTATTGTAGTCACACATGTTGTTTATAACTGGCATCCATTTGGACTAGTCAGTGTTGTGCCAAACTGGTTAGTAAATACTTTTAATATCATCCCTGATGGAGTTTATTCTCTGAGCTTATTCTTAACAAGTCTTGTGACCAGGTGACTGGCTCTAACCACAAGTTATTTTCAGTATATACAAACTGGAATACTCAGTTTCTTTGGTCTCCAGCTTTGGGCCTTTTTAACAACTCTGGGGCCAAAGAAACATCCCACTAACCATTCTACACTATTTCCTTAAAAGAATTTAATAATGCTGTAAGTATTACAGCATTAAGGCAATACAGCTGTATTGCAATAAGTATTGCTGTATTGCAATTGCCTTACAGCTGTAAGGCAATAAGTATTTTGTTGCCTTTTTTAAATAAGCATATAGTTACATTATCCAAAGCTTTCTTTGATTGGCAGCAGAGTATGTTATTGTGCTTATTGAATTCACATGCTTATTTAACACATATACACTTAATTTGAATTTGTAGTATACTCCTGGCAATTCAAATGAAACAAAAATGAATATGAAGAAATAAAATTAAAAGCATTCAATCACAAAGTTAAATTCTGAAAGAAGAATAAAACACACCTTAGTATGTAGTAATAAAATGTATAAATTACAATGATAGTTACACATGAGAGATAAGACAAATGATGGAGTGGATTAATTTGACCCTGTCTTGAAAAACAGATGGGGATTGGAACCAGAAAAATAGAAACAACGTAAATCATTTTGAAGGTATTATCAGAACATTTATCTTCTCTCCTAAAATATAATTGATAATATATGCTGCTTTTAATTATTTTTCATTAATTCTTATTAAATCTTAAGTCTGTATGTAGATGGATTTGGGCATTCTCCATGACTATATCATCAAATTTGAAGAAAACAATTACTCTACCCTATGGTTTATATATTTGAGCAACTACTACTCTGTGTCTGTTAGAAAGAAAAGATCTAATCTTTACCCCAAGGAACTCAAACTAATAATAAACAAATATTTCATTAAACTTTTCCATTCTGATGGAAGAACAAGCAACTTATAATCAAAATCTTTCTGCACATGTCAGAAGCCATCTGCATTTTGCCATCCATGAATTAGCCTTTTCCCAAGTCTGGGCGACTGTTAGTACCTTCTCCTCTATAGTGAGGGAAGAACATTTTCTATTCATCTCACCCCTAGAAGTTCTGGACTCGCATATAAATCTCTTCACTTCTTAAAACTGACAGAGTATGAACAGCCTATGTTCACTGAATTCTCATGATAAATGTGCAACCTAGCAGGCTCCAACTTGACACCAGGAATGATTTAGAAAAAGCTCTCTGTTGAAGCCATAATTTTTTTCTGAAGTGAAATATGTATATTCACACTATGAATAAGAAGATTCAACAACAGTTATTGATTCTTTTGAATTAATAAGGAATGTTTATGAATGTAAAGATTTTGAATAGATTTTAAAATCTGTTCAAAAAAGAATAAATTTTAAAAATTCCGTATGCAAATTTGAAATGCTTAATATAAATAATGAAGTAAAAGTATTTTCTTTAAATATAATCATGTGGTTAGTCTTAATATTAAATGAACTTTCATAAAACTAGTTTTTTAAAGCAACCAAAACACAAAAGGAAAATGTAAGGATCAAGGCCTGTTATGTAACTCATCAAGAAGAAATAGAAATAGTAATTAATCATATAAAAATTCTATCAATAGTATCTAGAAAGTAAATATCCCAATCTATTGAGAGAAATCATTTGTGACATATGATACTCAGTAGTGAACTGAGAGAGGATTGATAATTGAGTTTAAATTTTCCTCTTGTTTGGAATCAAAGGGCAAATTAACATCCCTAATGCAGTTTTAATCACTAAGACACATCCAGCCAATCCTTTTCTTACTCTCTGCTAATGTTTGTCTTTCTGTGATCCCGCCACTCACGGACAACTTCACCCTGGTGCTTTCATGTATGAACCCAAGTTTCTGGTTCAAGTTTCAAGTTTCATGAAGTCAGGGAGACTGACTAGTTATTTGAAAGACCAGAGTATTAGAGTGTCAGAATACAAATTATTGTGTATCTAAAGTTATTTGTTACTAGCAATTAAAAAAACTGATCTATTCACATTATCTTTTGTTTAATGCTGATTTCTTTACCTCAGCAGCATCTATATCAGCATTGTCAGCCTTGGATTTTAAATTGCAAAGAGACAGATACCGTTTGCCTAATTTGCTGTGCACAGCAATTAACAAAGCATGTTATGAAGACAGATTCTCCATGTGTTTTGATGATGATTAATTTTTCTGAGTCTATTTTAATATATTATTATGATTATATTTTAAAAAGGAAACATCACTATCAGTATATCACACAATTAACCTTAATGCATTTTAAAAGAAAACCAAGATATAAAATGTATTTGAAGTTTATATCTGAATTATTTGATCTATATTAATTTTGTAGGAAAAGTTTTGTGCAAGCTACAATCCAAGTGCCATTGAGTAGACAGTAATTTAAAAATACCTTGAAGATTAGACTTCTATTAGTACCCAGTTAATGATCCAATAGTTTCATCAAAGACAAGTGTTTAACTTAGTCTTTACTCATTTAAAATTTGAAGTTAGATTTGGCTCAAGGCCATTGCACTTTCTGTGGGCTGATGCCAGTGCTTATGTGACTCTGAAGAGATTAGCATGCTTCCACTATATTCAGTTTATTTTAAGTTTGCAGTTGTAAGTAGAAAGGTGTCAAAAGGATTCGATTATACAAGACATATCACAAAATTGTTATCTGCAGTCAATAATGCTAAATTACATTCCATTAAATTTAGGTATCAATTTTTCTGTCAAAATTGCAAAGTGAATGTCTACTTTAGAAAAAAAAATTTGTTTACCTATATTTCTAAGCATTTTCCTCCAACACATTCAAAAAATAGTTTCTTTGGTTTGCTTTTTTATAAATAGTCATCTTCTAGTATGCTTAGTTTATTTGAACCTCAGAAAAAATGTTTATCACAGAGTTGTTGTTGTTGTTGTTAAAGAAAAACTCTGTTAGAGTTTTTCTATACACATTCCCAGGAGGTATTGTTCGTGTTTTGGATGGAGATGAACCAAGAGAAAGCTTCACAACTCATTTGTAATCTAAGCTGTAGAATGTCACATCAAACACTATTTTATTTGAATTTCCATACAAAAGCATATATATTCTAAGTAGAATTAAATATTGCACCATTTTGAATAATCTGAAATTGTTCCTCTCTGTTGTTCAGTTAATTAAAGAGTGTGGAAAATGTGTAGAGTGTTTAAAGTGAGGATCCTTAATCACTTTGTAAATCAGAACTCCCATGGAGAAGCCCTTGCCTTGCCTGTTGGGTCCCTCTAACACTGTTCCCCTAAGTGGCCTCCACCTCGCCCTCCAGAATCAGCGCAGTTAGGCACTTGAACATCTCCAGGTCAGGCTGTCAGAACCCATTTATCTGACAATTACAGAAAACTGGCATTTGATAATCTCATTTTTGTTACGTAACTTTTATATTAGTGTTAAACTTTGCATGCTCACAAACTTTTCTGTAGAGGGTAAAATTCATTAAATTTCTGCGTATTCTTTTCATTGCCAAGTGGAGTACAATGAGAGTGTTCAATAAATGTATGCTGGAAGAGTAAATAAAGAGGAGAATGAAGACAATGACCTCCATTCTTTGTGTAGCTCTACAATGTTGTTTTCTTTGAGTAATGCCAGATGTGAACCTTGATGACAAGAGGAAAAGAGTTTGTCTACTGATGCTGAGTACAAAGAACACTTGAGCTTATAAGGATAGTTAATTAAACATTATGAATGGTTCATATATATATAAGTGGTATATATGGTTTACTACTAGACATTGTATTTGTGATGGATTAAAACTAGTCACATGTGCCAAAGTCTTGTCAACAAATGCACTCTTACAAATTGAAAAAGTAATTTAAAATAACATTTGTTTTATAAGAATAGGTAGGGTGAGAAAAGGGAAAATAGAGCAGTCACGAGTGTCTATTTGAGATAAGTTGGATTCATCCTACACTTTAATTGGCAAACATTATCTTCATTCTTTTTCCCCTTTAGAAATAAACATGAATAAATAGCTCTGTAACTGAATTTGAAGACCAAGGAAGGTATTGAGAAATAATTTCATATTGAGAGATAAATGTTTGCCTTTTAGGGCAGGATATTTTCATATTTAGTTCATTTTGTTTCTTTGCTTATTTGTCACTTGCTTATTTTAACTGAAATATTATATACACAAACAAAAAAGAAGACAAAATGTAGGCACCTATAGAAAAAAGACAAACCACAAAGAGAAACAATTGGTGATTTTGAAAATATTTTTGTTTCACAGATTTTTAAAATATTTATAATAATGGGTCACAGAAGAGAACAATAATATATATAAACAATATTTTATTGTTTTCTTCTGTGACCCATTATTATAAATATTAAGTGAGAGAGAGATAATTATAAAATGACCTATTTCTCAAGGTCTTCCCTTATAGCCACAGGTCACTTAGGTTTCCAATACAGAGGTGTTACATCCTTGAAAGCCATGCCTTGTGAAGAAAGGTTCCTTCCTTATATGAAGTTTCTGGTTACACAACAAAAAATTAAAAAATAAAATAAATGAACATTTATGAGAAAACTCTGATTTTCTTACTTTGATCATTTTTGTGTTTCACAGAGAAGGCCTAACTGAGCTTTGTGAGATGGCTAATTTTGTAAAAGTCTTGTGTTTCTCAAACTGGGGTTAGCAAATGTATTTTAGGGTTTTCAAGCTCTGTACCAGAATTGTTTTAATATTGAATTTTTATTTCAATACTAACAAAAGTAATAAATACAAATAAAGCCTGACAACAAGCTGGGGAGTTGCATAGTCTACTTTCTATTGGTGTTACATTTACCATAACACAGATAGCAACCAAAAGATTCTAAAATACAGTTCATTTTTTGGACGTGCCTTTTGACCTGGCAATTCCACTGCTAGATTTATACCCTAAGAATCCAGAAACACCAATCCAAAAGAACCTATGCACCCCAATGTTCCCAGCAGCACAATTTACAATAGGTAAGTGTTGGAAGTAACCTAGGTGCCCATCAATCAGTACATGAATGGATCAAAAAACTATGGTACATTTACATAATGGAATTCTATGCAGCAGAAAGAAAGAAGGAGCTCCTATCCTATGCAATGGCATGGATGGAACTGGAAAGCATTACGCTAAGTGAAATAAGCCAGGTGGTGAAAGACAAATACCACATGATCTCACCTTTAACAGGAACCTAAGCAACAAAACAAAGAAGCAAGGAAAATATAACCAAAGACATTGAAATAGAAAACAGGCTGACAGTAACCAGAGGGGAGAGGGGAGGGAATTTCAGGGGGAAA
>PVKM010040515.1:0-13362 GCA_004027735.1 Carollia perspicillata
TTTTCTTGAACCCATCCACATAGATGTGGTTTCTCTGGACCTTAATCAGAGTAAAGCAGACATGAAGTTATTTTCAAGTTCCTCTAGTCAGTTTTTAATGAAAGATTTTGGCTTGACATAGCCAAGGGAGTAAGCTATAGCTTCAGAATCCAACTTAGTATATTACACTACGTACAGCATCTCTTGTTCCTCCCCTGTAACCATGACCCCAACCAAACCTTATATATTCTAATGTGGCCTATCTAGATCAGCTGTACAAATCAGTGGTCAAGACTAGAGATTCTGAAGCCTCTCTAGTAGTTATGTATAAATGATTTGTTACATAGAAATTGATCAAATCAAGGCCTAAAATATAGCAAGTATACAATAAATTTCAGATATTATTATTCCATAGTATTCTTAAGATGTAGAGTTGTTGAAGAGAAATACAAACAGAGACCTAATACTGCAGTTAGGACCAAGAATTCAACTATATGGTCCATGATCTGAGACATGGGCTTGCTCTTCTCTGAAAAAGAGCAAGCATGTATGGCTCTCTCCCTTGTGCCTATTTTAACTCTGAAACATTATGTTCAAGGTCACAATACAGAACCGTCTAATAAAAGACTCCCATACTACATTAATATGTTAGTTAATTCCTTAACAGAGGCCATGACAGACTCATCTCTGCTCTTTCACAAACAGAAGAACCATGAGTTCCACACATGACCTTTTCCCTATGATGTTTGTAGAAATGTTTCACTTGGAAGAGAAGTGTCCTTCTGGAGTCAACCCTAACTTTTTGATAGATGCTGATCTGTATCTTATTATGAAGAAACCACAAGGCAGTCATACTCTTCACAGTTATTCTTATTCATTCTCATGTTGTGTTTGATTAGGGTTTTACATATTATTCCATCATTAACCCTCACAGGATCTATAGATTGATTACTTATAAATTGCATTTTCAGGATCTACTGAGTTAAATTTTTTTCAGAAGAAGTAATTAGAAGCCCATCCTTCCAAGATGACAGAATAAATATAGGTCAGACTCAAGGTCTTCTCACCTCTCAAGAGAACTGCCTTTTTGGTGAGCTGCCTAAATGCAACTGAAGATACTTGTGAGACCTGCTGTGACCTCAGCTGACTGGGCTCTAGGAAAACAAAGACAGCAAAGACAGCAAGGAGAGTGTGATATATTTACAGCACAGGTGGCAAACACAAGGCCCTCAGGCCAAATCCTGCCTGGTACCTTGTTTTATCTGGCCCAGCATCTTCTTTCTACCTGGTGGCAGTGCTGAGCTCCTTGCTCCTAATTAGGGAGTAGTTACATTCATACAATCCTAGAATTACATTTGGCCCTTTGAAGGCAACTGGGAGGCTGATGTGGCCCCCAGTGAAAATGGGTTTCACACCCATGATTTAGAGGATGCTAACATGGTCATTAACATAGGGTGACCAGGAGTAGTGTCCTTTTTAGTACTTCTGCTGTACTAGGATGGATTCAGCCACAGTTTGAAGTACCATTATCAATATACAAGGCAGTCCAATATGGAGATGGCCATGAAACAGGAGGACAGATGGCAGGAGCTGGTGGAAGTCAGGTAGGTGGCACTCAGTCATTAGCTATCGAAAAAAGAACCACAATCAGGGACCAGAGACAGGATTCAGGCTTCTACCGTAGATGGAGTAGATATTAAGCATATCAGATACTAGCCAGAGAGTCTGGGTAGGGCTCTGGATCCAATAAAAAGTTTGAATCCTGAAAAGAAATTCAGGGCACAGAAACTAGGTGAAAAAACGCATGGCATATCCCATGGTGCCTGATTCTCAGCCTGCTGAGGATGAGATTCAGTAAGACCAAAGCTGAATCACACCAGTTAGTAGTTTGAAGCCAGCAATTACACTGTATCTCAAACTTTAACGTATGTATTACTCACCTGGTGATCTTATTAAAATGCAGATTTTGATTCTGGAGAGATGTGGGGATGAGTTCAAGACGTGCATTTCTAACAAATTGCCAAATGATGCTGATACTAATGGTCTGAGGACTGCACTTTGAGCAGACAGGTACAGCTTGTCTTGTTCAGGATTCACAAAAGAATAAGGGTCAAGGTTAGGGGTGGGAGAATTGAATGAGAATTGAAGAAACCAGTGCTTAGAGTTTAGAAAAGCTACAGAACACAGAAAAATGACTTATATATATATAGTCAGTGACTGTGGAATTAATAGCAGCTGAGGACATACAGAGTCCCAGGAAGACTGTGGGTTCAAGGGCCCTAGTTACAGGCATTCTCTGATTTCTTTGGGCAATGATGGTGTTGAGTGAAGGGGGCAGTACCAGCCTGCTTTTCTGGGACTCCTGGTACAGCATATTTGCTCTGAGGTGATAGGTTCTCCACTGTGGCAGAAGCTGTGACAAAGGGTAAGTATTAGCAGTTCATTTTCTGACAAGTTTTTCATTCTGTTCCTTTCTCAGTTATGACAGTCTCCCTTTCCTGACAGTATAACCAACTAACATGCTTAGAGGTAAACCATATTCTTTTATTGCAGTAAGCTATCTTAAGCTCAGAAAAGAGAAAAAGTTCTCTTAGCCACAAAACCAGTAACCTATATCATTGCTACAAAAGGAAACTGAGTTCAGAATGGTAAAAACTACAATAACTTCAATGACAGTCTTCTCTCTTTTCCAAGAAATATCAGTTTTTGCCATGTTAGACAACTCTCTACATTCTGCCTAAATGAGCCAGAAGGGTCCCAGTGTCAAGCTGCTACCAACCTAGGTAAAACAATAATCTAAGAATGAAGACAAACTTTAAAAGTGATGAAATTAAAACTCATGCTCTGAAACTGGGCACAATCCACGTGGTTTCAGTGCAGCCAAGCTGAGGTCTAAGCCAGAGCTTGAAATTTCCAGTTCTAGCTTTAGTCATTTGAGTATTAGTAGGCGTTATTCTCAAAAACTAGATGTTTGGTCACTCCCAGAAAATTTCCAGTTACAAAAGCCTAATATTAGACTCTAGGAATCTTTGTGCTCCCAGCTACGATGGAGGATATTCATAAGAACAATCTACACACTTTACATGTCAGTTTATAGCACACTTCATCTCCTACTATCTCCAAAAATGACAACTTGATTATAATGTAATTATCTTTTGTCATGAAGCTAGTGCATAATTTTATTTCCAGATGGGTTTATGCTGCTTATATTTAAACTCATTACTAGAAAAGCAGTCATGGAGCAAAATATAAATAAATAACCTAAAGGCAGCCCATTATACATTTCTTTAAAGTGGAGTCTTATAAGGTGACGATTGCAGGGAAAGCATCCCCCGTCTGTCTTAGGTCACGTATATCCCATCATTTGAAAGATAAATATCTCTGTTTTAAGAGGACAGAAGCAGTTCTGAGTCAGTGGAGATGTTTCTATGGAAATGAAAAAAATATGCAAATACTGCTATAAAGACTGAAAGAGCATGAGAGCATCACTACAATAGATAATTTGTCCTGGGGGAAGACCACATCACATAGAAAGGAGACAGAGAAGCCAGCACCAGGGTCCACTGGAAAGCATGCAGCTCAAACACATGTTATACAGATGAACAGATAATATAATCATAGTCGTCCCACAAATAAATTCTTTCTGCTGGGAAGGGATGGTTTATTTTTTATTCTGTGCCTACAAAGGTCTTTGGTAGATTTACTCTTTTGATTCCCAGTTTTGCTAAAAGTGATAGTATCTATTTAAACTTTAATCTTTGAAATATTCCATAATTTGATTTATCAAGTGATATGTTAAGAGAGTCTAGATTCTTGAAATTTCTGGTTCTAGCTTTAGTCCTTTGAGTATTAGTAGGCGTTATTCTCAAAAACTAGATGTTTGGTCACTCCCAGAAAATTTCCAGTTACAAAAGCCTAATTTTAGACTCTAGGAATCTTTGTGCTCCCAGCTACCCACCTAGAGTTAGGTGCCCCCATACCACCCATGCTATCACATGGCTTTGGATGTATGCTTGATACGGCTGACTCATTCATTTACCACGCAACTCTTAAACTATGTGCCAGGCACTGTAATGAAAATAATGCAATCAAGTTTATTGAAAAGATGCATGCAATATTCAATGAGAATTTTACACAAAAACATTTTAACTTTGGATAATGCCTCATGGTGATGTTTGACTGGAGTCTTAAAGGAATTAGCTATGTCGATACAGCTGGGTCTGGAAAGAAGGAGAAGTGCATACCAGGAGAGATGCTGCTGTGTATATCTGTGTATGAGAGGAGATGCAAAAAAACCTGGGATTATCTTTTGGACGGCAGGCCCCTTGTAATACAGGCTCCCCCCACTAAGTGAGTGTTCTAGGAACCCACCTGTATCACTGTACTAGCTGGCATTGTTGTGAGAGGCTGCCTTTGGTTTCAATGAATTTTTTTTTCTAAAGACCCTTTCAACGCGTTTGCCCATTTCATGATGGGTGATTCACGAGCAAACCTGCCCACACTGAGCTGAGTGTTCAGCAGGCTCCACCCTCCCTACTCACCCAGTCTTGCCCCGAGTGACATTTTTTGTTTCCATGGATGAAAAAAATCCTCAAAAGGAAACATTTTGCTGATGCAGAAGAGGTGAAACAAACAAACAAACAACAAACTGCAGAAGCACTAAAAGGCATCAAAATAGATGAGTTCAAAAATTGTTTTGAACAGAAGAAAAAAACCTCTTGACACATGCATTGTATCAAATGGAGAGTACTTTGAAGGTGACTGAAGTTTAAGCATGTAAGAATAAATACACAACTTTTAATAAATAAATTCCAAGTTTTCTTTTGGGTCTCCCCTCATAAACACTTGCCCCTAGAGGTACAGACATATGCTACCAAAATAGACTCACTTTAGCTATGGAGACACACACAGGCTATAAGCGAAGGGGAGGAAAAAGTCCATGCAAACAGAAACCAAAACAAAAAAGAGTAGCTAAATTTAAAAGGACAAAATTTATTTTCAGTCAAAATTTGTCACAAGGGACAAAAAAAGGTTACTACATAATGATCGAATGGTCAACTGATTGAGAGAATATAGCAATTATAAATATTAATGAATTCAACATTAGAACACCTAAATATAAAAGCAAAGAATAACAGACTGAAGATAAAATTAGACATCATTATGATGATAGTAGGGGGCTTCAATATCCCACTGTCAACAGTGTAGAGATTATCCATACAGAAAATCAATAAGGAACAGTGGACTTGAACAATACTATAAACTAAATTGACCTAACAGACATATGCAGAATATTTCTATCCAACAGCAGCAAGAGTACACATTTTTTTCAAACACACATGGAACTTTTTCCAGGACAGATCATGTGTTAGGCCACAAAACAAGCCCATAAAAATTTTAAAAGATTGAAATCACATTAAGTATCTTTTTCCATCACAATGGTATGACAGTAGAAATCCCTAACATGAGAAAATTGGAAAATTCACAAATACGTGAAAATTTAACATACTCCCGAACAACCTACAAGTCAAAGAAGAAATCAAAGCAGAAATCAAAAAATGTCTTGAGAAAACCAAAATGGCAACACAATGTACCAAAATGCATGGGATGTAGGAAAAGCAGTTACAAGAGGGTAGTTTGTGGTGATAAGTACCTATGTTAAGGAAAAATAAAGACTCAAATTAACAACCTAACTTTATACCTCAAAGAACTAGAAAAAAGAACAAACTAAGGAAAAATTAGCAGAAGGAAAAAAGGGCAAAGATTTGAATATAATGAAATAGAGACAAAAAATAGAAAAAAGAACAATGAAATTGAGTTAAGTTCTTGAAAAACTAAACTCGACAAACTCTCAGACCAAGTTAGAAAAAAGAGAGAAGAGCCAAATAAAGAAAATTGTGACTGAAAGAAGGGCCATTACAACTGATATCACAGAAATACTAAGGATCATAAGAGACTATTATGAACAATTATAAGAAAGTGAATAATTTACAAGAAGTGGATAAATTCTTACAAATACACAGTCTATCAAGACTAAATCATGAATAAATATAAAAATCTGAACACACTAATTATGACTAAGGAGATTGAAGCAGTAATCCAAATTTCCCATCTAAGAAAAGCCCAGCGCTTTTGAATTCTACCAAATATTTAAAGAATTAATACCATCCTTCTTAATCTCTTCCAAAACAGTGAAGAAGAGTTAATGCTGCCAAACTCATTTTACAAGGCCACCGTTACCCTGATACCAAAGTCAGACAAGAACACCAAAGAAAAAAAAGTCACAGGCCAATACACCTAAATAAACATTGATGCAAATATTTGCAACACAATACTAGCACACTAAATTTAGCAGTATGTTAAAAAATAATCAAATGGGATTTACCACTGGGAAGCAAGGATAGTACAACATACACAGATTAACCTGATTAACACAATGGATAAAAAAAAATCACATAATAATACCAATATATACAGAAAGAGCATTTGATAGATTTCAATATGTGTTCATTATAAAAACTCTCAATAAATTAGGTATAGAAAAAATGAACCTCCAAGTAATAAAGATCATATATGGCAAGCTCACAGCAAACATATTCAGTAGTAAAAAGCTGAAAGCTTTTTCTCTAAGATCAGGAACAGGGTAGGGGTTTCCGCTCTTGCTACTTTCACTCAACATAGTACTGGGAGTCCTAGCCAAAGCAATTAGGTAATAAAGTAAAGTAAAAGCCATCCAAATTAGAAAGCAAGAAGTAAAATTGCCTGTTGACAGATGACATGATCTTATATATAGAAAACTCTAAAGATTTCACATTGAAAAAAAACTGTTAGAATTTAAAAATCCAGTAAAGTTGCAGGATACAAAATCAACATAGAAATTAATTGTGTTTATATACACTAATAACAAATGATTGGAAAGAGAAATTAAGAAAGCAATCTCATTTACAATAGCATCAAAAATAAAAGTACTTAGGAATAAGTTAAACCAAGGAAGTGAAAGGCCTGTAGAGTGAAAACTACAATACACTGATGAAAAGAATTAAAGAGAACATAAATAAGTAAAAAACTAATCTGTGTTTATGGATTGAAAAAATTAGTATTATTAAAAGGTTCATGCTACTACAAGCAATCTTTAGCTGAAATTCAATCCCTACCAAAATTTCGAAATTTGTTTTCACAGAAACATAAAAAATATTTAAAAAACAATATGAAACTGAGTTAAGTTTTTTGAAAAAATAAACTTGACAAACTCTCAGACTAAGTAAAGAAAAGAGAGAGGAGTCAAACAAAGAAAATTATAAATGAAAGGAGGGCTACTACAACTGACACCATAGAAATATAAGAATCATAAGTGACTACTATAAGTAATTGTAAGAAATTGAATAACTTACAAGAAATGCATAAATTTCAAATTATGTGTCACCTACAAATACAAAAGACCCTGAATAGCCAAAGTATTTGACAAAGGAGAACCAAGCTAGAGAGAGGCATCACATTTCTTGATATAAAATTTGTTACAAATCTGTAGTACTGGCATAAACAGACATACAGATCAGTGGAAGAGGAGAGATAGCCCAGAAATAAACCCATGTATATATGGTCAATTAATCTTCAACCAAAGTGCCAAGAATACATAATGGGGAAAGGATAGTTTTTCTAATAGTTGATGTTTTGAGAAATGAATATCCTTAATTTGAATTGGACCCTTGTCTTACATCACACACAAATATCAACTCAAAATGTATTAGATTTGAAGCCATAAAATTCCTAAAAGGAAACATAGAGGAAAATCTGGTCACTGGTCCTAACAATGACTTCTTGGATATGGCACCAAAATCACAGGCAACAAAAGGAAAAATAAACAAGTGGGATTACATCAAACTAAAAAGCTTCTGCACAACAATGAAACAACAAAGAAAATAGAAAAGAATCCTATGAAATGAGAGAAAATATTTACAAACCATATATATGGTAAAGGGTTAATATTCAAAATAGATAAGAACCTTACAACTCAATAGAATAAAAAAAAGAAAAAACCTGATTAAAAAGTAGGAAAACACCCTGAAAAATTTTCCAATTAATTAATACAAATGCCCTTTTGTATATGAAAAGGTTTCTCAACATTACTTATCATCAGGGAAATGAAAACCAAAACCACAATGAGATCTCACCTTGCATTTGTCAGCATAATTGTGTGTGTGTGTGTGTGTGTGTATGTATGTATAGATATATATAAATGATAATCTGCATTGATAAGGAAGTGGAGAAGAGAGAACCCTGTTATACTGTTGGAGGAAATAAAAACAGGTACAGCCATTATAAAAAACAGTATAGTTGTTCCTCAAACAGATAAAAATAGTAGTACCATATGACCCAGGAATCCCACACCTCTGGGTATATAACCAAAGGAATTGAAATCAGGATCTTGAAGAAATACCTGTACCGTCATGTTCACTGCTGCATTATTCACAGTAGCCAACACGAGAATAATGCAGGTGTCTATCACTGGATGATTGGATAAAGGACATGTGGTATACACAAACAACAAAGTATTATTTAGCCATAAAATAGAGAGAAATCCTGTAATCTGCAACAACATGGATGGACCTGAAGGACATTATGCTAAGTGAAATAAACCAGACACAAGAAGGCAAATATGGTATGATCTCACTTAAATGTGGGATCTAAAATAGTCAAACTCATAAAAGCAGAGAGTAGAATGGTGATTACCAGGCAGTAGAGGGAGAAGGCAAATGAACAGGTAATGGATACAAGGTATAAAGTTTCGGTTACACAAGATAAGTTCTGTAGCTCTATTACCAGCATACTGGCTATAGCTAAATACTGTATTGTATAGTGAATTTTTTTTAAAGGGGAGATATTATATTGTGCTCTTGCCACAGAATTAAATAAAGAGGTAGGAGAAAACTTTGGGAGGTGATGGATATGTCTATGGCCTGGATGATGATGGTTTCATGGGTGTAAATTTATCCCCAAACTCTTAAGAGTTAAAATGCATTAAATATGTACTGTTTTACACATCAATTTTATCTCAACAAAGTGGTTTTTAATAATAAAATAAAAAATTTTGAATATAAAAATGTGTGTTCAAGTACATGGCATAATTTTATTTATAGAGTCTAAATTGTATAAAGAATTGAGATGGGAAGGTATTCAGTACAATGTCTGAACTGTCATTTCACTTATGTTCTTCAATCAATCGTACTACATTCACAACTGTTTCATTTCTAGCTACCACTACACCAGGGGTATTCTTTTTATCAACTCAACCCTGGAGTTTTATTTAGTAGAGGCCATTAAAAATGTTCTCTGCCACTTGAAAAAACAGCCTAGACAAATCTAATGCTAGTTGATAAATTGCATGTGTCAGTTTAACTTCAACTCATGTTACTGTTAATACCCACATGAGGGCCCTGGCCTCCAAGCCAAGGGTGAAAGAAAATATTATGTTCAGAGGAGTATTTGGTAAAAACTCATGAAGGCCAGTATTATCCTGCTTAGATTCAATTGGCTGAGGTACTTTGGGACTAGTTACTTTAATGTGAATCACTCTGAAATGAAGCAATCTTATCTGACATTACATTAAAAAATTAATATAAATGAAGAGGCCATATATTCTGAAATTAAGCAAATCCAGCAATAAAGCTAATATATTATATAAATTAAGAACCCATTAAACCTTTCCATATCCATGGTAGGCTCCAAGTTCTTTGAGTAAAAGCACCCTTACCTAGATGCTATAGACAATAGTCTGTCATACTTCATACAATTTTATCAGTCGCAGGGTGTTCCAGGACACATAAATACCGGGTTCCTCCTTCATGTTGTGGACATGGACAGTGGTCTAACACAAGATATTACAATGCCTTAAGGTGCATTGCACCCATTGTTCCCCAAGAATTAGGGTAGAATGTTTTAAGAGATCCCTGAAATATTCTGCATCTTGGCTTCCTAGCTTTTTGCCAAATGATAACCTTTCTTTCACATGGGATATTAATATCTTAGAGCTGCCACAATAAAGTGCCAAAAATTGAGCAGCTTACAAAACAGAACTGTGTTTTCTCATGGTCTGGAAATCAAGACATTTTTCTTGCCTCTGCCTATCTTCTCGTGGTGACCCTCAATTCTTAATATTCCTTGGCTTATAGTTCCACCATTTCAGTCTCTGCTTCAGTCATCAGTGTCATTCTCCCTGAGTGTTATTGTCTTCACATGGCTCTTTCTTCTTCTTATAAGGCTACCAGTCATATGGATTAGAATTTACTCTAGTGACTTTGTCTTAACTTTGGCAAAGACTCTATTTCCAAATAGGGTCACATGTACAAGTACCTGGGAGTAGGCCTTTAATATGCCTTTGAGGCAGACACGATTCAACCCATAACACTTGAGAAATAGATAAAAACTAGGAGAACTTGGGCTAGTCCATTCTGAAGATAGTTACAATCTGAGAAAACAATATGAATGCAGTGCAGTTGTTATTTTTTATGCTGTGAAAATTTTTGCATGACAGATATGTAATATTTCTGCTAAGTATTAGAGTAAGCCCACTTTCCAATGTCTCGAGTGAGAAATAAAAAGTTATAATTCAATATTTGACTGTCAATTATTTTGAATGTAAAAAGAAATCACCCACCCCATGATGGATATAAGCAAGTGGGCTCCCAAAGTCTGAATAATGGAAGACCTTCTTCTTCCTTTTAAAATAGAGGTCTTTGCTGTTCAAATTACTGAAGGAAAAGGCACCTCAATAGCAAAGGGCTAAGAAATTAGTGTGGTTAGTCGCTGATTATGTATGTATCTTTTTACTTAGTGGTGCCTTGTGTAGAAAATTAAAAAAGTTTATTAAGTATCTTACTATTGGCTGACTCTTGGATTGATGACTTCTTTACTCACTACCTTATGTATATAAAAAAATTAATTACTTTAGGGCCTTGAAAGAGAAAATTTTTTTGTGATATTTAGCCAAGAATTGCCCTAAACTGTATAAAAAGACACAAGTACATTATGTGAGAGTGTTACCATAAAACAGTCAGTTGGAGCACCAGGGGAGTTTCTGCCCATTGGCCAAGATGGCAGTGCGGGGGTGGTTCTTACACTGAGCACACTGAAAGCTAGAGATATGAATGAATAAGGCCCAAGTATATATGGAAGGCTAGAAAGATGAATGGATGGGGCCTGAGTGCACCAGAAACTAGAAAGATAACTGGATTAAAAAAAAAGGCCTCCCCTCCCCATTACTACAAGAACTGCAGGCTTGAACAAAAGGATGGAAATGGTCTTTGAGACAGGAGTCCACTATTCTCTCAGTTTGTGCGGAACCTGAATAAACCTCTTTCCTTTTGTATCAGCACCTGCCTCACAAGTTTGGTTTTTTGTGGTGACAGGCAGCTGAACCTCCATTTTTTTGTTTGGCAACAGTTTGGGTGAACCCAGACGCAATTGTGTGTGTGCACCTTGGTAAGCCCCAGAGGGCTTGGGCTCTGGTCCCAGCTGCCTGTGGCAGGCTAACCCTGAGAGTGGGCTATGGGGATTTCCCAGTCTCAGGGAATTTTCCTGAACTCCTGCTCCAGGTGTCAGCCACCTGAACACCTGGCTGGTGAAAGAAAACTGGTCTGGGAAGGAGATGGACTCTGAGACTGGGCAAGTCAAACCAGCATGCATACTGGGTTTCCTTTATCCATAGCATTGGACTTTGTGACAATGGAGTCTAGTCAGGACCATTTGGGCCTTTGCCCCACTGTGGTCTGGTTAGAACCACTTGCAGTATGAGTTGGCAGGAGGTACAAGGTTTAGACTTGCTTACGGGCACTCACTTGAAATATTGGAGTTATGGTTTCAAGTTTTGTTTATATGTTCCTAGTTTATCTGTGGTCTTGTTATGATTATGGTTTTGGGTATGTACTTTTATGCCACCAGGGATTGTTGTGTTTTGACTCCTGAAGAGAGCCTGCTGGGCCAAATTTTAGCAAATTGGTCAAGGAAATGGGACAAAATCCCTTATGTCCAGGTGTTTATATCTTTACACAGTAAAGATTTGGCAAGGAAAGGGAACCACTTAATGATGCAGAGAAGGGACATAACTGTAAAATCCCTCCCTGATAGTAAGCAGGAAGAAAAGGAAACTGAGAAAATGAGTCTCCTTTAATGCCTTGAACCCCTGGGATGGAGGATTAGCAGCATGAAGACTTCACCAGTCACCACCCCAGCTGATAGATGCCCCTGAAATAGGGTCCAGAGGGTCAACAGCCCCACCTGTGTCTGAAGAAGGAATGCTCTCCCCCTCAAGGACCCATCAGGGCACCCAATTTGGCCAGGGAGCATTCCTATCTGGACAACAATTCCCTCTGAGGTAATACCCTATAATTGGAATAAACCAGGAAGGCTAGCTGGCTGCCTACTATTGGGCCCATACTCTGTTTGTCACTTCAAATTTACTGAAATGGAAGAATTCCAACCCCTCATATATGGAGGATCCTCAGAAGATGGCAGGTGTTATCACCTCCATTTTTGCCACTCACCATCCAAACTGGGCAGATGAATAAGTTTTCCTTAACATCCCACTAACAGCAGAGGAAAGGAGGCTAGTTATAAGCAGGCTAGTGGTGAGGCTCATCACCTCCATCAAGAGAATCCCAACAGGACACCCACCTCAGCCGGGGCAATTCCCTTAACAGAATTCAGTGATGACCCTAATAGTGGGAACTTAGCCCTCCTTGAACATTACATAATGTGCACATTAGAAGGCTTAAGAAAGGGGTGCCTAAACATAAGAGCCTGAATATGATACAGGCTGTTCAACAAAAGCCAAATGAAGATCCTTCTGGATTTTTAGAAAGAATCTATCAGGCCTATTGAAAGCACACTGATGCTGACCCACAGGTACCAGGAAATGTCCAGATGGAAACCATGATTTTATTGGGAAAAGTGTCCCAGATATCATAAGTCAGCTCCAACATTTAGATGGGGCATGGGGAATGATTCCCTCTCAGCTGGTGATATAGCCTTCAAAATTTACCATGCCTGGGAAACAATGAAGGTAAAACAGGCTTCAGTTTTCTTAGAACCAACAGGGAACCAGAAGAAGAGGCAAGACCTAAAAGGAAGGGGGAAGACTCACCAGGTGCCAATCAATGTGCTTATTGCAAGGAGAAAGCCCATTGGAGAAAGGACTACTTGGAATTCAAAAGGAAAGATAAAAAAAAGATAAAAACCCTCACCAAGAAATTCTAGAAAGGAAAGATGAGTGTGATGATGAATGAGGAGGTCCAGGGCCTCCCCTAGACATGTCCCAACTTATTTCCCCACAGGAGCCTTTGGTACAATTGCCAGTGGGGAACAAGCTAATGGATTTGCTTATAGACA
>PVKM010040516.1:0-13423 GCA_004027735.1 Carollia perspicillata
CCACCCTCTTGTCCTTCTGGTCATCCCCACACTGTTGTCTGTGTCTGTGAGGGTTTTCCTTAACCCTGTCACCTTTCCCCCCACTCCCTGGGCCCCTCTTCCTTCTGACAGCTGTCAGTCTGTTCTGTATCTGTGAGTTCATTTCTGTTTTGTTTGTTAATTTATTTTGTTCATTAGATTCCGCATATGAGTGAAATCATATGGCATTTGTCTTTCTCTGACTGGCTTAATTCACTTAGCATAATGCTCTCCAGGTCCATCCATGCTGTCACAAAGGGTGAGATTTCCTTCTTTTTTTGTGGCCAAGTAGTATTTTGTCATGTACATGTACCAAACTTTTTTATCCCCTCAACTACTGATGGACACTTGAGCTGCTTCCAAACCTTGACTATTGTAAATAATGGTGCAACGAACCATAGGGATGCGTATATTCTTTCAAATTAGTGTTTCGGGTTTCTTCAGATATATTTCCAGAAGTGGAATTGCAGGGTCATAAGGCAGTTGCATTTTTTATTTTTTGAGGACACTCCATGCTGCTTTCCACAATGGCTGCACCAGTCTGCACTCCCACCAATGGTGCACAAGGGTTCCCTTTTCTCCACATCCTCTCCAACACTTGCTGTTTGTTGGTTTATTGTTGATGGCCATTTTGACAGTTGTGATATCTCATTGTGGTTTTAATTTTCGTTTCTCTGATGATTAGTGGCATTGGACATCTTTTTGTATGTCTATTGGCCATCTGTAGGTACTCTTTGGAAAGGTGTCTATTTAGGCCCTTTGCTCATTTTGTAATTGGATTGTTTGTTTTTATGGTGTTGAGTTTTACAAGATCTTTACAAATTTTGGATATTAATCCCTTATCAGATGTATAATTGGTGAATATGTTTTCCCATTAAATGGGTGGGTAGTCTTTTCATTTTGTTGATGGTTTCCTTTGATGTGCAAAAAATTTTAAATTTGACATTGTCCCATTTGTTTATTTTGTTTGCCTTGCCTAAGGCAATATATCAGCAAAAATATTGCTATGAGGAATTTCTGAGATTTTACTGCCTATTTCTCCTTCTAGGATTTTTATGATCTAACCTTTAAGTCTTTAATCCATTTCAAGTTTATACTTGTGTATGATGTAAGAAGGTGGTCTAGTTCAATTGTTTTTGCATGTATCTGTCTTCCCAACACTATTTATTGAATAAACTATCTTTACCTCATTGTCTGTTTTTGCCTATTTTGTCAAACATTCATTGACAAGCAAGGTATGGGTTTATTTCAGGGCTCTCTGTTCTGTTCTAGTCATCTATATGTCTGTTTTTATGCCAGTACCAGACTGGTTTGATGACTATGGCCTTGTAGTATAGTTTGATACCAGGTAGTGTGTTACCTGATAACAAATGGCCTGGAGCAGGCCTGCCTCAAGCCAGCCTGGAGGGTGTAGGTTCTTGATTTCATGTAGGGAAGATCTCACAGCACAGGTCCAGGTGATTTTGAGAACAAGTTTATTAAGGCTGGGGACAGCGAAACAAAGGATGGACTTAGGGTAGAAGAAGTGGCAAGAGAGAGCCCAGGTGGGGCTGCTTTTAGCTCACCAGGAGGTCAGAGAAAAAGAGGGTCCTAGCGACAGGATGGGAGAGAAGCCCAGGAACAGCTGCTGCTACCCACTGCCCCCCTGGCTGCAAGTCTCCTGGGGACCTTCAGAGATTAGGAGGAAATAAAAGTTCATGCCAGGGAGGGAGCATGGGCATTGGGTGTGCTCTGGAGCAAGCCAGAGCTGAGTCTTTGTCCTGAGGGCTTTTTATCATTTCTCTGCGGGTGAGAATCTTAGGGGAGGGTTTTTAGCAGAATATCCATCAGCTTTCCAGGTGTATTTTAAATATGCTGATGTGTCAAAATGAGCACATCAGGGAATTTGGGAATATTTTTTTGTCTGCTATACTGTTTTATTTTGGGTCTGTCTGGCTTTTAATGGGGTTTCTACTATTTATTCCCCTGACTTCATCTGTCCTTGGGTTTAGCTGGCACAAATTACATTAATTGGATCTCTGTTCTTTATTTCCCAGACCAGGGAAATTTAAGCTATGTATTCTTTGGTTAGGGAGGAGATATAAGCCATTTGCTCTCGAGTGTCCTTGGTAAGGGGAAATAAGGTCTCGTAATTTACCGGCTTGCTATAAGTTGCTCAAACTGTTTGGCCTTGTTTAATTTTCTTGTCTCAGTTTCCCCATTCCACTTGCCCAGGAATTTTCCTAGGTTCTTATTATCCTGTCACAGTGCGATTCCTCCAACTTTGTTCTTCTTTCTCAAGATTGCTGTGGATATTCAGGGGCTTATGTGGTTCCATATACATTTTTGGAATATTTGTTCTAGTTCTGTAAAATACACCATTGGTGTCTTGATAGGAATTGTGTTGCATCTATAGGTTGCTTTGGGTAGGATGGACATTTTAATTATGTTAATTCTTTTTATCCATGAGCACGGTCTATGCTTCCACTTACTTGTATCTTCTTCTATTTCTTTCTTCAGTGTCTTCTAATTTCCCAAGTACCGGTCTTTTACATCCTTGGTGAAATTGATTCCTAGGTTTTCTTTTTTTTTTTTTTTTTTGAAGCAATTGTGAATGGGATTTTTTTCTTAGTTTTCCTTTCTGACAGCTTATTATTGGTGTATAAAAATGCAATTGATTTCTGGATATTTATTTAGTATCCTGCTGTTTTAGTGAATTCATTTATGAGTTCTAGTAGTTTTGGGTGGAATTTTTAGGGTTCTCTATATACAATATGATGTCATCGTCTTCCTTTCCAACTTGGATGCCTTTTGCTTCCTTTTGTCTGATCGCTGTGGCTAGGACTTCCAGTGCTATGTTGAATAGGAGTGGTGAAAGCAGACATCTCTGGGTTGATTTTACACTTTCTTGATAGTGTCCTTTGAAGCATAAACAGTTTTAATTTTGAAGTCCAGTTTTTCTGTTTTTTTCTTTTATTGCTTATGGTTTTTTTGTGAAACATCTAGGAATTCTTTGCCAAATCCAAATTCATGAAGATTTATCTATGTTTTCTTCTGAGAATTTTACAGCTTTAGCACTTACATTTCGGTCTCTGATCCATTTTAAGTTAATCATTACAGATGTTATGAGAAGCCCCACTTCATTCTTTTGTATATGGTAGTCCAGTTGCCCCAGCACCGTTTGATGAGGAGACTGTTGTTTCCTTACTGAATGCTATTGCTGCCCTTATTGGAAATGAATTAACCTTAGATTGATGTATGGGTTTAGTTCCAGGCTGCCAATTTTATTCCGTTGATCTATATGCCATCTCTCCTTATTTCAGTACCACAGTCTTGACTGTAGTTGCTTTATACTGTTTTCTTTTTTCATTCCTACCCAAGGACGTGCTTATTGATCTTAGAGAGAGGGGAAGGGAAGGAGAGAAGAGAAACATCGATGTGAGAGAGAAACATCGATCCGTTTCTTCTCATGGGTACCCTGACTGAGGACCAAACCCTGGACATGTGCCCTCACTAGGAATTGATCCCTACCTCTCGGTTTACAGGACAACGCTCCAACCACGTGAGCCAGACCAGCCAGGGCACTTTATGCTGTTTTGAAATCAAGAAATTAAGAGTTCTCCTATTTCTTTTCCAAGATTATTTCAGCTGTTCAGTGTCCTCTGAAATTCCACAGGAATATTACCATCAATTTATACAATGAAGTTGTCTGGAATAATGAATGGGATTGCATGGAATCTGTAGTCCAATTTGGGAAACACTGCCATTTTAAGTCTGGTTTAGGGACATGGGATTTTTTTCAATTTATCATCTTATTCAGTTTCTTTCCATGATGTTTTACCATTTTCAGCGTTCAAGTTTTGTACTTCTTTTGTCAAATTTATTTTTATTAGAAAATGTTTTTAAGATTTTATTTATTTTTAGAGAGGGGGGAAGGGAGGGGAAAAGAGAAGGAGAGAAGCATCAATCAGTTGCTTCTCACATGCCCCCAATGGGACAGGCCTGCAACCCAGGCAAGTGCCCTGAATGGGAATTGAACCAGTGACCTGTCACTTTACGGGAGGATGCTCAACCAGCTGAGCTATGCCAGTCAGGGCCAGATTTATTTCTAAGTATTTTATTCTCTGTGATGCTATTGTAAATGTAAAATTTCACATTCAAATTGTTTACAGAAACACAGTTGGGTTTTGTGCATTGACCCTGTATCCCATGACCTTTCTGAACTCATAAGTAGGTCTAGTATTTATAGTAGATTCCTTAGAATTGCCTATACACAAGACCAGTAATATGGGAACATATTTCTTCTTCTTCCTTTTTGACTTCAAAAACATATTTCTTTTTCTTGTCTGGTTTCCACACTAGAAGTTCCAGTACTATTGTGAGTGGAAGTAATAAGAATGGGCATCTTTGTCTTGTACCTTCTTAGAAGGAGAGCACCCAGGTTTTTTGCCATCAAATATGTTATAGCTGTGGGGTTTTGTAGATGCCCTTCATCAAACTGAGAAAGTTCCTAGTTTGTTGAGTGTTTTTATCACATTCCAGGTGTGCAGTTTTGGCTAATATATTTTCTGCATCTGTTAAAACATCCTTGCTTTCCTGGGATAAACCTTGGGTGGATTTTAATTTCCTTGCCATTTCTGTACTACATATTTTTGAACTATTTTCTTAGTGGTTGCCTTGTGGTTTACCATTAACATCTTAATTTACAACAATTTAGTTCTGATTAATACCAACTTAATTTTAGGAACACGCAAGACATTGTTTCTACATAGCTCTTTTTCCTTGTTTATATGCTGTTATTATAGCATAATTACATCTTTTTACATTTTGTGTCCATCTACCTAGATTTATAATTATTTCATTAATTAAATAATTTAAATCTGAAAGAAGTGAAAAAGGAGTTACAAAGTAAAAACATTTATATTTTTATAAGTATATATATTTATATTTATATTTACCCACATATAAATATATGTCTTTTATATTTACCTACATATTTATTTCTTCACGTGGATTCAACTTACTGTTGAGTGTTCTTTTGTTTCAGCCTGAAGGGTACCCTTTAATATTTCTTGTAAGACAGGGTTACTAGCAACAAAATTCTCTAGGCTGTTTTTGTTTGGGAGCGTCTTTATTTTTTATTCATTTTTAATAGATAGTTCGCCTAGTTTTAAAAAAAGACCTTAGTTGACAAGACCCCTGACGGGGGTCCTGGTTCCTGAGGTCCGTGTCATTATGGATGAGATGAGACAAATTCACATGGACTACTGAGTCCTATGGAGGCCACTCTCTCAAGGGAAGAGCGCCTAGACTCTTGCCTTGACAAGCCTTTATTGGATTCAATTTGCACAGGAATACAGGGTGTATACATAAACTTCATCAATCATTGTTAGGCAGAAATGATTAAACAATAGATAACATTCAAAGGACTCTGAGGGCTTATTCTGAGTCAGGGTCAGATAGTTAAAGGGCTGTGAAACTTTGGGGAACAAACTCACTTCCTGCTTGGACGCTTATCATTTAAATTGAGGGTATTAGCAAAGTAGGTTTCATAGGATTTTATGCATTCTTTCTTAGGCCTGATTGCCCTAGGGAACCTGCTCTTTCCAGCATAGGGCCACACCCACCTCTAGCATTGTTTCAGGCTTAAGTCAGGCAGGGGCAGTAAGGTAGCCAAGAGATTAGGAGACTTCTTGCAGACAGAATGAGGACTCCGGCTATGTCAGAACTGAGGGGCAAGGGACCATCATCCCCTTTTTCTATAGCCCCCCAAGTCCTTCTCTGAGGGCCCCTTCATGACCATGCCTGTCTTAGGTCATCCCTCTTTTGAGGAATCTTACCCACCATTGGCTAACCAGACATCTGCCCGAGGCCAAGCAGGTAAAGAGAAAGGGGGCAGAAGTGGTGCCCCTGCAAGGATGATAGGCTTTGTTTCCTAAATGGTTTATGGTCCCAAGATCCTTTGCTCAGCCTTAGCCACGAGGGATTACAGTTTCTGAGACCAGGCAGGGCAGTTCCCAAAAGACATCCCTACCTCTTTCAGTACTTTGAATACATCATCCCATTGCCTTTTCCACCAAGGTTTCTGATGAGAAATCAATCGGCTTTTAATCATACTGAGTACCCCTTTTATGTGATGTCACTTCTCCCTTGTTCCTTAAAAATTCTCTTTGCCTTTGATGCTTGACAGTATGATTATGATGTGTTTCAGTGGGTATCTATGAGTTTATCCAATGTGGAGTTTGTTAACCTTTGTGGATGTGTAAAGGTTTTTTAAAAAAGTCAAATTTGGGAAGTTTTGAGCCATCACATCTTGAGCTATAATTTCTGCCTCTTTCTTCCCTCTTTTTCCCTATAAATGCATGTGTTGTAGGTTAATGGTGTTTCAAAGAATCTCTGAGGCTCTGTTCATTTTTCCTCACTCCATTTACTTTTTACTCCCCAGACTGAGTCATCTAAATTGACCTTTATTCAAGGTCACTTGTTCTTTATTCTACCTGTTAAAATTGTTGTTGTGCCTCTCTAGTGATTTTTTTTCATTTGTTATTGTAGTTTTCAACAGAAAAGTATTTCCATATACTTTCCATTTGGTTCATTTTTGTAATTGCTCTCTCTTTATTAATATCCTCTATTTGGTAAGACTTTGTTTTCATACTTCAGTCTAGTTCTTTAGCCATGGTTTTCTTTAGTTCATTGAATACATTTAAAATAAGTGATTTAAAAGTTCTCGTTTAACAAGTCCAACATCTGGGCTTTCTCAGCTACATTGTATATTGATTTTCTCCTGTGTTTAAACCATACTTGTTTCTTTGCTTGTATCTTTTTGGGGGTGAAAACTGGACATTTTAAGAAATGTAACATGGAAACTATTGAAATCAGATCCCTTCCCTTTCCCAGGGCTTTTTGTCATTGCTGCTCATTGATAATTGTTGATTTACCTGAAATAATTTTGTATTGTTTGTAATACATGGCTACTACAGTCTTGACTCAGTTTTCTAGTGGTCAGCTAATTACCAATTTCCTTAAACTCTTGGAACCAGCAGATCTCCTGGTGTTGGTCAACGTTCATGTGTGTGCAGGGCGAGGCATGCCTACGGCCCTCATCCAGCTGGGTTGCGACTCTGCCTTAGCCTTCGCCTCCTGCTTTTTGCTGTCTTCGCTGAGCAAGCAGAGGGCTCTCTGCACGCTTGTGGCTTTTTAGATTCCTAGAAATGGGCTAGTGCTTTTCCATGTCTCTAAGTCATCACTTTCTTTAGTGTTTTCCTTTTAAGGTTTTTCTTTTTGTTGGTCTATTGTTCGCCTCAATTTTTATTTATTGCTTCAGGCAGCTCAACATTGAAACACTTGACTGCAAGTGTTCTTAACAAACTTCACCAAGAAAGAGGGTTTTACTACTCTGCAAGCTCTCACCTGACATCAGATAAAGGCAAGCACTTTTAGTGGGGTTTCCAAGGAAGCACTAGGCAGTTTCCTTGGAATTGAGGCTTTGAAAGGTCTCCAGCTCCATTCTGCTCCCTTCAGTATTGGGGACGTGGGCTCTTAAGTTTGAAAGTTCCAGGAAGGGGAGTAAGGCACATTAAAACCAAGTTTGGTGTTCCTACTGAAATGCAGGCATTTTTCTTGAGTAAATGCTTCTTAGGTTGTTGCAAGACTGGTTAATTTCCAGAGTTCTAAAAAGGTTAATGCTGAAAGTTTTAATGAGTTTTTAGTTATTTTTATGGAGGGACAAGCTTTCAGAGGTCCTTAGCCCCCTGCCCCCTATTTTCTGATGTTACCTCCAAATTATTTTTTAAGCAGGAAGTTTACATGGCTGGATTCAAGCTACACCTTTTCTCTTGTTAGCAGAAATCTTAGCTCCCCGTTTTCAGCTTTAGGACGGAGAGTGGAGTCTGCAGCACATACGCATGGTCCAGTGAACTGGGAGGTTTATACACAGATGCGGTGCTTTTTTCCTTGGTTCTCTCATTCAGGAATTCTCTCACTTTCCAGCCACTGTGGTTCTTTAAACCTCTGTCTTCAAGTTTAGTAAAATAGGTTTTATATCTGGGTTTAATTTCCCCATTTGACACAAACTCTGGCCTATCAGTCAAAAGTCACAAAAACGGGCGATTCAGAGTGCTGTTCCCCTCAACCTAGTGTGGAGTGCCTTCCAGTGTCTTCCTGCTTTTCGTTTCTCTCTCCTATCTTTAAATAGTTGCTATTTTAATTGTGTATAGTCTTTGGGGCAGGTTGGTCCGAGAGAAAGTACTTTTTCATTACCAGAACTTGAAACCCACAAATGCATTTGATAATAATTTCATTATTTAAAAAGCAACTGCATAGTTACTGAAAAGGCCAGCTTATCATTCTCTTCTTAACCGTCTAAAATAACTCTCTGGGGGCAGATACATTGAGTGCCCAAAGTTGTTTTCTTTTCTTAAAGGGAAGATAAAATATATGGAAGAGTCTTTTATTTTCATTATGGTCATAGTGTTAAAAATAGACACCGTCCCTAACTTTCTGGACTCGACTCTGCCCCAAAGAAATCCCCGCTTACCAAATTAAGCAGCAGAGAATGCGAAGGAGGGTTATTTATGGAGAAACAAGAATTTGGAGGCTAGACTGAAAGATGACCAAGTCACACAAAGTGATGTAGGAAGGGCTAGTGAAAGCACATAAAGTGCATTTCGAGCTGTGGGGCACAGTTAGGCCAGCCCTCCAGAACCCAGAGGTGAGGAGAGCAGCCAGGAGACAGGCTTCAACTCTGGCCGAGGGACTCGGAGCCAAAGCAGGTCTGTGCTTCGCCATTTCCTCCTCCGTGAGATCTCGAGGCCCCTTCCGGCTTTCAAGTTCGAATTCTGAGGGAGACTGGGAATACACCAACACAGTCCATATTTTACCAGGTTGGTGGCACTCTGTGTACATTTTGGATTTTTTATTTCAACTTCAAATTTGTTTAATGGCATTTTAGTAAGTATGTAGATTTATAAGTTTTTTTTTTTTTAATGGAAGGATTAGAGACCAAAATTTTGAGTTAGATCCCTTCAGAAATGCCACTTTGGCACCATCTGCTGGGGAACTTTTAAAATATTTTCTGTATGTAGCCTTTCTTAATACTTTCCCGAAACGATTTAAAGGGAACACTGTCAATCTTTACATCTAAATTGAGCACCCTGTCAGCTTGTGTGGGTAGAAATTCCAGTGTAAATTCAGTATCACTTAAGGGGCACAGAACACGTGTAAACAAATCTTAGAATGGGTTTGAATTTTACATGGATGCATCTGTTTTAGCTGAGTCTCACAATGTCTGCTGTGCTTTTTATAACGACCTTGACTGTCTTTCAAAGGCCTGTGCACCAGGCACTTGATACACATTATGTTGCTTGATTCTCTAACAAGCAAACACATATGTTTGTTAAACAGAACTTTCTCCCAGGACTTTGACAACTCAAGGATGCTTCACAGCAGTGTTGCACCAGCCTGTCACTCACCAGGAGGGTGCTCTTGAGCAAGTACTGAAGTTTTCTCATCTATAAACTCACGGCACAATGAGACAATGGTTAGGAAAGCCTGGCCCTACGCACCCCCACACTCCCTAAATGACCATCCCTGCTATTCCAACCTGCTTTTCCTCTGGAAACACCCACCTTGGCCATCCCCAAGGCCGGCAGCATTCCCATCCGCTTGGGACAGGATGGGTTTCATTTACTAAAGGATTAAGCTGTGGTCTGAGACAACACTTATTTCTGGAGTTTCTGGTATCACATAGCCCAGTTTTGGCACATAATTATTTCTCAATGTTTACCTGAAAAATTGGGAAGGAACAGGCTTTTAAGTCTCCCTTAGTCTGTTGCCCCGCAAAGAACCTGTGGTAGAAGCTCTCGGTTGTCCACCCAGCTCCATCCGCTCCTTCCACGGCACTGGAACCGCAGGCAGGCACGGAGCTGCTGAATCCCCAGTGTGACTGGCAGACTGCTGCAGCCAAAAAGCTGGCTAAGCTTTTGCCGATGGAATACGCCATGAAGTGACGTGCACCACTGACAGGCTGCGCCCTACAAAACCTCCCAGGCTGGAGGAACTGTCCCCGTCTGCTGGAGGATAGCAGATGACAGGCCCTGGAGATGGCGGCCCACAGACAGAAGTCAACCGTGGGTCCCCGGTGGGACTGGGGGTCGGGGGGAGGACTGCCCTGTCCACCTCTACGCCCACCCTAGAACTACTACATAATTAAGAAACACCCTTTTTGGTCTTAACCACCGAAATGCTGTGATCAGATTGTGACCACGGCCGAGCTGAACCGAAACACTAACCACAGGTGCCACTGGGAGGCATTTCCACTCAATCCTTCCTATTACATGGAAAATAGTTCACACGTGTGACTGTGTATCGTATTTCTCACAATAAGTATTTTTCTGTGTGTTACGCATTCTTCATCATAATTTAACGGTTGCAGTGTTCCCTAAGTAGCTGGTTAAACTGTGGGTCACTTTTTACTCTACTGTTGACATTTGGTTTCTAATTTTGTCTCTTGATAATGCCATAATGAACACTTTTGTGCAGAAGCCTTATTCTATGTTTTGAATGACTCTGCAAACCATCACCAGAGTTGGCGTTCCTCCCAGGCTGTAAGCGCACTGCCGCCCTCCTTTCGCGCAGACTGAGTCCAACGCACTGCAGTCACTCCTGTGCTCCTTGCCTCAGACTTTGAAAGCAGAAGGACTTTACAAAGGTGTGACGGTATGCATTTAGGTCAACTGGATTTTTTAAAATTTCCCAATCTTTTATTTTGTATTTCTTTGATCACCACTGAAGTTGAACACTTTCACGTTTGCTAATTAGCTGTACCTCCTCTTAAAAATTTTATGTCCTGCCATAAATTGGAGTCTACATTTTCTGTAGATTTACACAATCTAGCACTAATAGATACTATCAAGAATCCATAATCCAAAACTTCAGAAAGCAATTTATTAAAAGTCAGAACAAATATTAAGGCACAAAATACATCATTTTTTCAAACAAAAATCTTTGAAATAGCTTTGTCCTACATTCAAAGCAACTTCTTCCTTATACAATAATTTAACTTTTTTAAATAGAAAAATATAACTACTTAAGTCCCTAAACTTTCTTCCCAAATACACGTTCTACTATTTCTTAAGAAGTTTCTTAGTGCGTAGTGAGCTCCGGTATTACAATGTACACTTTCTTGAAAGTCCTGATGCCACTTACACAGCTGATATGTTTAGAACTTTACCCGACAGTAGAAGACTGGTGTTCTGTGCTGCCGGCGTGCGGTCTCACTCTGCTGGTCGTACAGAGACACAAGTGCCAACACCGGGGACTTGTAAATAGCACAAGATCTCAACACGAAACCAGTCATGTGTAGCTTAGTGCAACAGACTCAACCCCCTTTTTAAAAGAGGATATAAAAAATCAACCATATATGTACATTTTTATACTTTCAGCCTTAACATTCTAGTAGTGCAAACATAATGTACCATATTACAGGGGTAAAGCTGGTCTGCTCTACAGGATAGGAAAGGTTAAAAGAATTATTTTCTTTACAGAAAGAGTATGGAAACATCATCTCTCAGCCTTAAAAATTCACACATTCATCTTTTTCTTATTTTTGAAATAAACAAACTTAATTATCCATTAAAGTAGATACTAATACTAATCTAACCCAAATAGTGAAAATTCCCTTTTAAGCAAATTTCACACATCATGTAAATCTAACATGAACTGCAAAATGCTTTTCTAAGCCTTCTGCCTAGAAAAACATAAAACTGGACTATTATTCTCAGATCTCTTCATTAATATATTGGAAGACCCATCTGGGTGGCATCCTAAGAATAAACTAATCGGACCTCAATGAGCAATTTCTGGAACCTTCATGCAGAAGCAGGATGACAGCTTCACAGTGGCCCTGGGCGCTACTTCACCCTGTGTCCTTTCTATGAACAACAAGCAGCCCTAGGGCGCCCCCTCCTGTTCATATGAGGCAGCTCAGAAGCCCCTGCCCAAGAATCTTTGATTTGGGTCACAGGATATCAGCAGAGGACACAGTATCACTCACGGACAGTGACAGACACAGTGCAGGCCCTTTGAAAACAGCATTTCTGACAGGTCATCAGGAGGGAACCCTACCTGCTCTGGATGGTGAGGGAAGCCTACACTTCAGCCGGCAGCCAAGCCACCTAGGTTCCAGCATCAATTTTTCCGGCTGCAGGAAGCAGCGTTTTTATAAACACCACTGAGGTTATTAGGTCAGAGGCAGTTTGCTGTCTCACACTGACCATCAGCCCCCACTCTCGCCCCACTAGCCGGCAGCTCCTACTGGCCAGACGCCCAGGATTCTACATTCAAAGTTCAGCTACAGGAGTTGGGGTGAATCTGCCTCGAAATCCAGGCAGTGGTATCAGATAAAAATTTGAGGAATCAGAGGGCAGTGGTCACCTCCTGATCTGAAACAACTTGGGCTGGGGGTGAAATACACCCAAACCAGAGAGAGCGTGAATGCTGGGAAACGCACAGGGTGGGAGCCCAGGACAGCGGGACTGGAACCTGCACCGGGAACTCGGACACTCCTCCAGGAAGGACACCCGAAGTCACGGCACCTTGGCCAGCGTGTCCCATTCAGGACAACACCGTTTAAGTCACTACGTAAAATAAATTGGAAAGTATCTTTCAAGAGACATTACTATTGGAAATAAATCTTTTTTTACTAGCCCTTATGAAATAAGTAAATGAGAAATAAATTCCAAAGAAAAAATTTTAGAAAAAATCTTTTGTGGCTTCACTATGAAATAAAAAACAGAAAAGTTATATTTAAGTGTTTATACTGGTGAGGACTTCAGTGCTTCTCAATCATAGTTCCCTGGAGTCAGTCTTGATTTACAAGGCTAGAACTCCTTCCAAGAAAGACACACACGATCCCGACTTCATTCCTGCTCTAAATGCCCACCAGCCCTGCACCTCTGGTCACTAAAGCAGCAAAGGGCACATTTCCATCACACTACTTTCAATGGCCTTTCAAGTTTAGAATGTTCTGCATTAAAAATAATTAAAACAAAAAATTTCAAATCACACATTGCAATGTAACAAAATAATGTATAAACTATGGTTAAAGGTTAAGAAATCAGTTAAACCTATGTGATATTATGGAATCAAGTATGCCAAGGTTACATATGAGATAAGGTCCTAGTTTCCTCCAGGGTAACCCGGGAGGAGGCGCTCCAGGGACCCTCGCGGCCCGGTGTCCACCGCCCGCCCCAGGCAGTTCAGCAGCAGCACATGCACATACAGCCTGAGTGAGGGGACAGTGGCAGAGCAAATCTTTGGAAGTGACCCTCAAGACCTCTCTCTCCATGTACTTGTGTCCACTGAGCTCCAAGAGAGATGTCCATGACTTAATGTGCATCATGGTAATGAAAACCAGGTCTTTGTGCAA
>PVKM010040517.1:0-13417 GCA_004027735.1 Carollia perspicillata
TCTAACTTCAATTTTAAAGAGGTTTACAAGCTTTTTCAGCTTAAGAAGTTGAACTTGATGAGAAAATTTAGTTTAAGATTGAGTTTACAAATACTATTTTATTACTAATACTGCTTTCATTAGCTGATTCTTGTGCTTTAGGCGAACTTGAAAACTTTGCATCGTACTCCAGAGCCTTATTTAGTATATCAACATATGGATAGTTACAGCTATTGAAATCCCTAATAAGTAACTATGTGATTTCCTTTCGAAACCTGTATTTTCAGGATTTAGGAGAGTAACTGTTTTTTAAGGACTTCACGGGAACTGCAAACTCATTTATCAGTTTTCTTTTGATTAATGTCATGGACCAAGATGAGATTTTAATTTAGTAGTAGTTAGGAGTGAAGGCTTTTTGGTCAGATGGGGATTTGATTCCAAGGAAGATTGTAAGAAGAGAATTATATTTACTGGGGAGTTGGACCAGATGACAAAATTCCTTCCAAATCTGAGACTTTAGGAATGGAAATGTTCATTTATCCTCATATGAATTAGGTGCTCATTTTCAAAAAGATATGTATTAACCTAGTTTTCACCATATTTTTTCCAAGGTGTATTAGAAAGACAAATTTTCTATTCTAGTTAAAATATGTCTTTGGAACTAGTGTCTTTTAAAATGTACTGGAAAGCCCCGTTGGTTGGAGTGTCCTCCCATAAACCAGAAGGTCTCAGGTTGGATTCCAAGGTTTCTGGTTTGATCCACCTCCCAGCGCATGTTGTTGGCAACCAAGAGATGTAGCTCTCTCCCTTCCTCTCTCTCTACAAAAGCAATGAAAAAAAATGTCCTTGGGTGAGGAATGAATACATACATACATACATAATAAGATGCACTCAGAAAGAGTGCAGAAAGCCAGACTTAATTTAGTGGCTTAAGTTAGTTTTAAGTGTTTGGCTGTTTTTTTAAATCAGCTATTTATGCAGAAAGTATTAGTAGGTATATTGCTAAAAAGCAGGTTGTTTGTGTAGAATCCCAAGTTTATTTAGACTTCAATTACATCAGTGACTTTTGAAAACATGTCACCAAGGTCGCTAATTGCATCTCAGAATAAACAAGCAAATAAAATGGAAGTTACTATGTGTTTTGAGGTTTGTTGTTGTTAATAGTTGCTTTTAGGTTGTAAGCAGTTTAAAAATATTTGCATACAATCTCTGTTTTAACCAAAACTAGTACTAAGCATGATAAAAAGTTGCTTACATATTGATAGTTTATTAGAGAACACAAATAAATTTATTCATCAAGACTCGTAAAGAAGTAACATTTTTCTTTCTAAAATTGTATCTTAACTATTATGTAAAAATGATGGGATTGCAAGTTTAATGTTATTATATTTCATAGTAATAATGAGTCTTTAGGCCCATGGCTTTCTTTTGACCAGGACCCAGAGTAAGTAACATCTTTTACTTTGCAAAATAGAATGGAAATACTGAACTAAACTTTTTGCAAGACAGTCTTACCTTGCTGTTTGAATGTAGTCTTATATTTACTGTTTATTTCTATTTTAAAAAATTGCTGTCACAACCCAGTGAATTGATTTCTTGACCTGAAGTTGGAAAGACATAGGTATGAGCAAAACTTAGCTAGATGACAATAATACTTCACTTTTTCTACATTGGTGTCTAAGAAACTGTTTTATAGGAGTGAATTTTCTAGATAATTGAAACTTTACTATTTAAATGCCAAAAATATTTTCAGTTGTAATGATATATGGACAAATCTCTAAAATAGTAATGCTTCCTTGCCCTTAAAACATATATATATATATATATATATATATATATATATATAATCAATGTAGTTTAATTTTTACTTAATGATAAAGGGGCATTGTTATGAATGTCAACTTTGTACACTGTCATAATCTAGAAATGCCCTAAACACAATTAAACTGATAAGCTTTCTTTTTTTTGCCTCTAACTTAAACTACTATAGTAGATTTTTTGTTTTCTGGATTTGATTTTTAAATTCCTATGCTATCAACAGTCTTTGTTGCTAATATGCTTATTCTTGCCTCCTTTTAATTTCACCACTGTAAGTCTCTGGGCTAGAGAACTAGATAACCATGCTTCGTACTGAGTTCGCTGTAAAGCGAGAGTAAATAGAAGAACCCTTCAGATATTCGTTCAGAATCTGAGTAAAGTGCGTAAATTCTAGTGCAGAAATTTGGAGACATTAGCTTAGTGTGAGATAACAGCTGTGCTTCAGAGAGGTTCTGAATCAACAATAGGAGCCTCTTGTCCTACATGATTGGGTGTGATAGTTGGATAGTTGAAAAAGTCAGTTTATGTGAGAAATTATTTTAAAAAACCCTTAATTATTTTACCTGTCTTTTGATGGAGCATCAGGCCCTTTTGAAGGGAGAAATGGGACCTGTTTTTCAGAGTTGGATATGATCCTTTTTTGTATAAACCACACCAGTACTGTACACATAGTTTTGATTTCTTTAAAGTGGAATAAGACTTTGCAGAGCACCCTAAGGGTATACTCTTTTACATTGAAAAATTACTTTTAATGTTTCACGTGATGTCATGGCTGTCTTGTATACATATATTCTACAATAATTCGTTTTGGGGGGCGAGAAGAATATATTTTCTTCAAAATATGCTTTTTCCAAAGCACTCAACATAGTTTTCATTGAAATAACTTTTCTTGCACTGATTTCTTTGGCCTATATAATATTTAAATAAATTAGTTAATTTCAAGGGGCATAAACAGATTTGGTAACAGAGACCACATACTAATTAAACATACAACTCTACTAGTAGAAGTAAAAGTGTGCAAGCAATCAGAAAGTACAGTAAGTCCTCAATTAATGTCATGGATTGGTTCTTGGAAACTGCAACTTGAAGCAAAACAGTGTATAACAACGCAGTATTCCCATAAGCTAATTGATATAAACAAGAGTTAAGTTTCTATAACATATTTCTGGTCATAGAAACATCACCAAATTTTTAAATAAAGACACCACACACTTCTAATATTAAACATTGAAATAAATGTGAGCTATACATATATTTAAGAATACTGATAAAAAACAAGGAAGATACTTGTTTTCCAACCCACTTATTCCAGTTCAGGGTCCCAGATGGCTGGATCCTTTCTCTAGAAGCTCAGGACACAAGGTGGGAACCACCCTGGACAGGTCACCCTTCCATTGCAGGATGCATCACACTATACCCACACTCACTCAACTGGGACAGGTTAAACACACCTTTCATTTCACATGCACATCTTTGGGATGTGGAAGGAAACTGGAGGAAACCCACATAGACATGGGGGAATGTGCTGATTCTGCGCAGACAGTGGCCTGGTGTGAAAATCAGTTTTTTTTCCTCATCAACATTATAGTGAAACGATGCTATTCAAGGACCTGCTATACCCTGTTAACTATTAGTGTCTTTTAGCTTGCTCCTATGGAGGTTACGGAAGCATTGGCCCATCTTGCTAGCTGGTTAAGTGAAAGTCGGGAGAGCTTCTACTGTACTTTCAGATAATCATGATGTTACTGTACAGCACAGCAATTTTCAACCTTTTTCCTCTCATGGCACACATAAACTAATTACTAAAATTCTGCAGCACACCAAAAATGTTATGTTTTTTGTGGAACTGAAAAAAAAATTGGGTATGATTTTGATTCATTGACACCAGATGGCTATTGCTATGTTGCCTGTTGTCATTTTTAAATTTGACAGTCTAAGGGAAAAGAGATCAGTGCCCTTGACTAAATAGTCAGGTATTGCATGTTTTGAAAGTTCCTGTGAGCCCAGTCCGGGTAGCTCAGTTGGTTAGAGCATTGTCCCACCATGCCAAGGTCACAGGTTTAATCCCTGGTCAGGGCACATACAAAGATCAACCAATGAGTACACAGAGTGGAAAAACAAATTGAAGTTTCTCTCTCTTTCTCCCCCTCCCTCCTTCCCTCTTTCCCTTCTCTCTCTCTCTCTCTCCCCTTTCCTCTCATTCCCTAAAAAAATCAATTAAAAAAATTCTTGCGTCACACCAGTTGAAAATCAATGGTATAGTACAATTGCTACATTTCACAATTGTCAATAGTATTTTACCATTGTCTGACGTATGTCTTTTTAATTTTTTAATTTTTAAGCAGTTACATAACATTACTTGGGCCGTGCTGCTAAAGATGACTCTTTCCTGTTATCGTTAGCTCAGGCTTTGGAATCAGACCTGTATTTGTGTCCTTGTTACATTACTGGCTGGCTATTTAATCTTCACCAAATTACTTAATCCCTGAATCTCAGGTTCTTTGTAAAATGGGGATAATTCAAACCTCTCATAGTTGTTAGGATGAAATGTGACAATGTTTGGCACGAAGATATAAATTAAATGATAACCATGATTGTGTTAAATAAGACATTATAGATGTTTATATGTTGGTCAGTTACAAAAGAGGTTCAGTAGAGGTAAGGAAATAATTAAATGTGCAATAACCTAACACTATTTTGTTTTGTTTTATATTCATAGTGTTCAACCTGCTAAGGCTCAAGCAGATTTAATCGGCTATTAATATATATTTATCTGAGAAAATTTAAAAACTGCAAAGGATGCTTGCTATATATGTGTAATTTATTTATTTATATTGTCATTTGTTGTTACAATTATAGTTTAATTTCTCTGTGTAAGAGTGACATGGGTGGACTAAGCTTCCAAGGAATAGATTTTTAAAGGCTGTTAACTGCTGAATAAAGCCGGGCCACTTTGAAGGTTTTATAACTTTACTCCACCTTGTACTCAGGGATGTCAAGTTTGGACCTGGTCCTAGACATGTATTGAATACATCCAGTGTTTTAAGAGAAGTCTAAAGTGTGATCTTTGTGTGGAAGTAATTAAAAAATTATGTCATAAATGTATGGTACTTCTAATTATTCATTTTTGAGTGAGTTATATTTTTTCCCTATAAAGACATATTTCAAAATAATGGTATATAACCTTACATTTTGATTTCAAAAGTTCCCCAAATTTCAAAATCTTAAGTTTATGGTATTATACAACAATCTGAGTAGAACAGAATTCATTTTTTATAAAGATTTTATTTATTTTTCCTATTTTCATATGTTTTTATTATTGTTCAAGTACAGTTGTCTCCATTCTCCCCCTTTTAAAGATTTTATTTATTTATTTTTAGACAAAGGGAAAGGGAGGGAGAAAGAGAGGGAGAGAAGCATCAGTGTGTGGTTGCCTCTCATATGCCTCACACAGGGGACCTGGCCCACACAATCCAGGCATGTGCCCTGACTGGGAATCGTCAAGTGGTGACCCTTTGGTTCACAGGCCAGTGCTTGATCCACTGAGCCATACCAGCCACGGCAAAATTCTTTTTAATTTAAAAGATTAATGTCAATTTGCTATGCTTTGTGTTTTGGTTAGAAATAGTTTTTACATCAGATGTTTCTAAGAGTGTTATCTCTTAGAAACTGTTATGAACGATGAAGGCCTATAATACCCAATAAATCATCAGTAAGTGATTTAAAGATATTGTATTTCAATTCATATTTGAGTACATTATAGGCCATCTATGGTTCTGAAGTTAAAGCTAATTGTGGAAAACCTGTTCCACAAGCAAAATACCAAACACTTTTTTTTTTGAGGTTAAAAACTGAAAGGAGTGCTCTCTCGGTTTTTACTCTGCTATATAGATTGAATGTTTGTTTCCCCCAAAACTTTTTAGGTTGAAATCTTAACCCCAAGATGGCAGCAGAAGGTGCAGGCTTTGGGAGGTGACGAAGTCATGAGGGTGGAGTCCTCATGAATGGCATTAGTGGCCTTATAAAAGAGGCCCAAGAAATCTCCCTCACCCCTTCTCTATCTGAGGCTATAGTGAAAAGACAGTCATCTATGAGGAAGCCAGCTCTCACGGAATCTGCTATCTCCTTGATCTTAGACTTCCCAGCCTCTAGAACTGTGAGAAATAAATATCTGTTTATAAGCTACCTAGTTTATTATTTATTTTTTTTTAAATTTTTACTGAATATTTTGGGCTAACATTGGTTAATAAAATTATACAGGTTTCACATGTACAGTTCTAGAATACATCATCCATATATTGTATTGTGTGTTTACCACCACAGGTCAAGTCTCCTCCATCACCATTTATACCCCCTGTACCCTCTTCTGCCTCCCTTGACACCCCTTTCCCTGTGGTAATCACTATACTGTTGTCTGTATATATGAGGGGTGTTTTTTTTTGTTTTTTTGCTTAGTCCCTTCACCATTTTTACCTAGCCCTGCAACCCCTCTCCCTTCTGACAGCTGTCAGTCTGTTTCTATTGTGTTAGTTTATTTTGTTCATTAGATTCCACATATGAGTGAAATCATATGGTATTTGTCTTTCTTTGACTGCCTCATTTTACTTAGCATAATGCTGTCCAGGTCTACCCATGCTGTCACAAAGGGTACGATTTCCTTCTTTTTTGTGGCCAAGAAGCATTCCATTGTGTAAATGTACCACAGCTTTCTTATCTACTCATCCACTGATGGATACTTGGGCTGCTTCCAAACCTTGGCTATTGTAAATAATACTGCAATGAGCAAAGCAGTGCATGTATTTTCTCAAATTGGTATTTTGGGTTTTTTCGGTTACATTCTAAGAAGTGGAATTGCTGAGTCATAGGCGGTTCCATTTTTTATTTTTTCAGGCAACCCCATACTGTTTTCCACAGTGGCCGTATCAGTCTGCATTCCCACCAACAGTGCATGAGGGTTTCCTTTTCTCCACATCCTCCCCAACACTTGTTTGTTGATTTATTGATGATGGCCATTCTGACAGATGTGAGGTGATATCTCACTGTGGTTATAATTTGCATTTCTCTGATGATTAATGATGTTGAACATCTTTTCATATGTCTGTTGGCCATATCTGTATGCCCTCTTTGGAGAAATGTCTATTCAGCCACCTAGTTTGTGGTATTTTGTTATAGCAGCCCAAATGAAATGATACCTCCTTTCTGATTATATTACTAATTTAAGTTTTATGGTCCTCATTCCCCCCGCACCCCCCCCGCCGCCATCTGAAGCTAAGAATTTTAAAAGCCAAGGGAATGTTAAACTTAGAATAACTTAATACTGACTTTTTTTGTAATACAAAATTGAAATTGTAGTACCTAGAAAAAGTATTTTGCTTAAGCGGGTACATGAAAGTCAATTTGTCAGTAGTTAATTTTATCTTTGCTTAAATGGGTAAAAAAATCAAAATAGTTTCTTGGTTATGTCAGACTTTCTTACTAAACTGAAACAGGATGGACTGGGTAAAAATGACAGCAGCTTAAAAATATTAGACAGTAGTTCATGTGTAATACCAAAGATACCCAGCAATAATCTGAGTTGAGTGTTGTCATATTTTCCTATCTATGTAAAAGTTACTCAGCCAGTAAAGTGACAAGAAGGCCTTTTTCCTCTCTTCCCGTTGTTCTCCATGCCTAGCCCCACTGGCTACCTTTTAGTTTTTAATTACTACCCAGGGCCACATATATGCACTATTCCTTCTGCCTAAAAGCCTTTCTCTCCCGTCATCACGTTGGTAACCCACGTCATTCTGCTGATCATGGCTTGATGTGTATTTGTTGAAAGAACAAATGAGTGGTGTGTCTCAATGTGTGTGGATCGAATAGGAGTGGAAGCAGATGGTTAGCAATCATTGGTGGTTTTATTGACACCAACTGAAATTCTGCCAGTTAAGGGATTTTTTTGAATTATTGACTATTAGGTTATTATCATAAGTGTATATGCAAGTTTTTATTTATTTATTTATAAAATATTTTTATTGGTTGGTTTTGAGAGAGAGAGAGAAGGAAACATTGATTTGTTGTTCCACTTATTTATGCATTCATTGGTTGATTCCTGTATGAGTCCTGACCAGGGATCAAATACACAACCTTGGTGTACTGAGATGATGCTCTAACAACTGAGCCACCTGGCCAAGGCTACACCCAATTTTTAGAAAATAGATTTAAAATACACTTGTGGGGGAAGTGGTGGGGGAAAATGGACACAACTGTACTTGAGCAACAATAAAAAATAAAATACACTTGTATATAACTTAAAGGAAAGTTATATATATTTTTAAACTGATTATATCTCACTGAATTGAAATAAAATTCTGTGAAATGACTAAAATAGGCAAAAGCCATTTGATGTAGGTGGTCCTCGGTTTATATACATCTGGTTAACGGGGGATCCATATGCAAACATTTGCTAGAAATTCTCTATCCTCCATCCACCATGCTGAATTTGTTTTGGTTCTATTTGTGTGTGTGTGTGTATGTGTATGAGAGAGAGAGAGCTTGAGATTAAATTGGAGAGCTTTAGGTTTACAAATACAAGAAGGTACGATAGGTTAATAGGAAAAAGATTCAAAGGATTTAGAGTTTAGATTGGGATTCCTCATGTCACTTAAAGGTTTTCTCATCTGTGAAATGTATTGGGCTCAAAGTGTTGATGCAGAGCTTCAGGTGATACAGTGTGTCAGAGAATTTTGTACGCTGTGAAGTGCTGCACACAGGTTGACTAGTTTACCTGTGGGCAAGAATGTTTATGTAGATGAGCCAGATGCTTCCAGGTACAGCCAACTGCATCTTAGTTGGAGTCACTCTGTGTAAAAATATCCATTCACACAGGGCCTGATTTTTTAAAATGTTTTCCTTTGTTCTTTTGACATTATACCAACTAGAAATTCATTTAGATTAATAAATGTATATTTAATTACACATTTTTGAGGACTGTTGAAATGATGGCCAGACTTTGGTATAAAATTAGCTCAAAGGAGTCCTTAGTTGCATTCTATAATGCAGGAAGAGTTGATACCGTAAAGCTTTATAATCAAACTTAGAAACTCTAACTTTAGCACTTAGTAGTCAAATGACCTTGAAGACATTACATGGCCTGTCTGAACTTCGCTTCTTTCTGTTCTAACACCATCAACCTTAAGGATGGTGAGAGAGACTGAGAACAAATGGTTTAGCACCTATACCTGGCACAGGATAGGGATTGGTATGTGTTTTACTTCCAAGGATACACAACTTTAATCAGCTGCACTGAAAAAATGGGCCTGCCTCATTGCTTTCCTTCCTTCCTTTCACAGAAAAGCATTCAATTTATTTAGTCTTTATAAGGAAATGATGATCTAAAGAAATGGGTAAACCCAAGTGTTTTTATACTACATTTGAGGAAGGTTGACAAGCTGTAGGAAAATGTGATAGGTATAATCTAAGGGTAGTAAACTGGGGGAATCGTAGCAAGACCTGTTTATTCAGATTCATTTAGGCTTCCTTCTGCCTTTGGAGATAAGGATATTCCTTTCCTCTGGATGTTCAGAGGGCCCGTCTCACATGAGGGCTTTACGACTTGCTTAAGGGGAGATGGAGGTTGTCAGAGTCATTCTTGTACCTGCCAGAGAGAATGAGCGTTTCAAAGCTCTGTTGTGAAGGCTAGTCAAAACAGGCATAAGAGATCAACAGACCCTCATTGTGTCACTTTGAAACATATTCTGGAATGCAACAAATGAATTGAAGACAATCATTAAACTATATACATCTGTAATGCACATTCGGTGGAAAGGGGAAGTAGGTAACTGGAGCACATCAACTATTTCTGGGCAGTAACATACCATAATGAACACTTAGAGTAGCACTAGGGCAAAGAGATTGGGGTAGAGGTGGACACTAGAAGAAAGTTGATGGAAAATACTCGAGTGGTACAATATTGTCCAAAATTGCTTTTTTCTTTATTTCAGAGCATTACCTAGGATTGAGTCAGTGCTCGGGGTGTGGCCCTTCTGTTTCTGTAACTCCGACTTTAGACTTGTTCCATGGTGCTGCAAGCAATGGCTGTTAAAGAATAGGAAATTTTGGTGGGCTTGTCTGGGAATCTAATCATAACTCACATTATTTATAAATAGTAATATTCTAAGTATGACCATTATTTACTTAAAAACTTATCTTTTGGGGAGTACAACCAATTTGTAGTTGGGGATTAACATTTTAAGTTAATATTGTTTCTATTTTTTAATTTTCCCACTTATCAAACATACACTGTTGAATGGAATTAAAATTTAGTATCAGTATCTGAAATCAGGCCTCTGTTGTTGTTGTTGTTTATTTGAAATCAGATCGTTTAAAAACTTTACCCTGCCTTGACCACTGTGGCTCAGTTGATTGGAGCATTATTCCATACACCTGAAGGTTGGTGGTTCAATTCCCAGTCAAGGCACATACCTAGGTCACAGGTGTGATCCCTGGTCAGGAAGTATATGGGATGCAATCTATTGATGTTTCTCTCTCACATCAATCTCTCTCTCTCTCTCTAAAATCAATGAACATATTTTTAAAGATTTTATTTATTAATTTTAGAGAGAGGAGTAGGGAGGGAGAAAGAGAGGAAGAGAAACATTGATGTGAGAGAAAATCATCGATTGGTTGCCTCTCGAAAGCACCCTGATTGGGAGCCAAACACACAAACCAAGTGTGTGCCCCAACTGGGAATCGAACCTGTCACTCTTTGTTGGATGATGCCCAACCAATTGATCTACACTGGTCAGGGCAATAAACGTATTTTTCTAAAAAATTTGAGTACTTAATACTGACATCTAGAAAATTTTTTTACATTTTTAAACCATATCACCAATTTTGTTTTGTGAAGAGATATCATGGTTTGTCACATGATAGTGCATCATTTCTATTTAAATTTATAATGGTAACATAATGTGTAATTTTAGCACTTACTGTTGGCAAACTGCTCATTATTTTTAAGATTTGGTTTTAAAAATAACTTTAGGTTAAAACTCCATATCATATTTGGTATACTTGATGAAAAGATACTGATATATAAGAAATTAGGACTTACTCATTTTACAAAAAAAAATTAGCCATGAGGATGTCTTTAAACTTCCCTACTTTGTTTACTCTATAATTTTATTTGTCTAATTTTAAAAAATCTCATACCCATAGAAAAGTTGGAATCATACAAGTCACATCCAAATGCCTTTTCAGAGATTGATTATGAACATTCTGCTGACCTCTTTTGTTTCATCTCTTACTCAGTAAGTAGGTAAGATAGATAAATTGCATAGACAGACATAGGGATTTGTTTTTTTGTTTTTGTTTTTCTTTTAAATAGCTTGCTTATTTATTTTTAGAGAAGAAAAGGGAGAGAGAAAGAGGGAGCGAAACATCAATGTGTGGTTGCCTATCACGTGCCCCCTAATGGGGACTTGGCCTGCAACCCAGGGATGTTCCCTGACCAGGAATGGAACTAGTAGTGACCCTTTGGTTTGCATGCCAGCACTCAATCCACTGAGCCACACCAGCCAGGGCAGTTTTTGTTGTTGTTGTTTTAATAATTTGAGAGTATGTTGCAGACATCTTGGCACTTCATCCCCATGCACATGGAGCTTGCTGGCATCAGCGTATAAATGCTGATTTTGTACATTTCTCCCCAACTCTGCATCAAGTTGGTTGCCTGAAATCAGCAGTGGTGGCAGTATTTGTACCATGGCAATATTTGTACTATGGAAAATGTTGCAACAAAGCAGGGCTTTTTTTCCTCTGGAGCCAGTTGCTAACCATTTATCACCACTGCATCTGTCTCCCAAAAATAACTTTCTCCTACATACCTGCAATTCAGTTATCACACTCAAGAAATCTAACACTGACACAATACTGATATCCAATGTGCAGTTTACATTCACGTTTCCCTAGTCATCGCAATATCATCTTTAGTCACTTTAAGGAAGTTGCTTCCTGTTACAGAAAGGGAGTTAGACTCCTGTTGGACAACATTTAGAAAGGTTTTAGAGTACATTGTAAGGACACATGAAGGTAGAAGTAAGTAAAATTATTGGCTTTTGGAAAAAGACAATTAGGTCATGTAAATTGAATAGTTAATTACAATTTTAGCAGTTTTTCCTTGTTTAACTTTTAAAAAAACATTACTTGGACAAAGTGGATTTAAGAGAAAAGTGTTGATGAAATTCAAGATTTTTTTCAATTGAAAAAGAATTATGTTTGAATTGGGGAGGAATTACATTTTTAATCCTAAAGCTTCAGCTACCTCTCTGACCTCATTTCTCAGTGTTCTAAGGTTCCCTGTACTTTGGGTACGTTGATCTCACTGTCCTTCAGTCAGCACAGGCACACTGACACTGCGGGGCCCTTGCATTTGCTCTCTGCTTTTGGAATACAAGTCTCACAACCATGTCCTTTACTTCACTTGACTTTCTGCTGGGTTGTCACACACTCCTCAAAAAAGCCTTCCTTGATCATCCTATCAAAGAGTACGGTTCCTCTCTCTTTACTCTGCATTACTCTTTCGTAGTCCTTATCACTGCTTAACTTGATGGTCTGATTCTATTTATTTCCTTTTTGTTTTCTCCCCAATAAGAATCTAAGCTTCATGAGGACAGGGACTTAGTGATATTTGTTCACTGCTGTTTCCCCTTGTGTGGACTGGTGCCTGGCATTTAGTAGCTGCTCAATAAGTATTTATTGTTAGATGAATGCTTACATGTATTTTAGTATCTTTGTGGTATAGTGTAAAGTTATTAGTGGAAAATGTTATATATTCCTTTTCTGTAATTTGTTAGTTTTCTAATCCTATAGAATTAGTTCTCTAGTGTCAGTGTTTGCTTCTAAATGGGGATATTTATGCCCACTTCTCCAGGTTATTCGAGGATCAAATGAGATAACTACACAAATGTAATGCAAGGCATTTGCTAACTGAATAAATGGTAAAAGGAATGTCTGTGCTATCAGAGTTCATAGGGAATGATTGATTTCAGCTGGGGTGAGTAATTTCAGGGCAGAGACAGCAGCTGGATTGAGCCTTTAAAGACATGTATGATTTGGGTAGATGGGAATTTACAGAGGATGATGGGGAGAGGACTGAAAGAGAAGACATTCTGAACAATTAACATTCTCAAGGGTTAGCATGTACATTAATGTGAATTGGAAGGCTTACTTCCTTCTTTTCCTTTTGCTACCATTCTTTGTAATATATGGGGGATTAGTGTTCCCTTTTATGAAAAACTTGAGAATATTACCAGCATATAATACTGACAATACCATAGCTATTGTTTTATAATACTCTTTTATCAGAGACATAAAGTACATCACTTCTAATAAAGTATCTGTGTTATAACAAATACAAGGGAGAGAAACAGAATGGCATTGGGGATTCCTTCTCTCATTCCAGATAATTGCTGGCAAAAATTTAATAAACTCTGTGGAATTAGAGGACCTTGAACCTTCCAAGCTTATGTGCTCTGTGAGAGCAAGGAGATCCCCACACTACCAATAAGTTTTCCTAGCTGTATTTAGGAGAAAACGGGCTCATATCCTCTCTCTTAGCCATCCAGATAAACACTTTCACACCAAA
>PVKM010040518.1:0-13425 GCA_004027735.1 Carollia perspicillata
ATTTGGATTGAAGGGACCAGAGATAGCTCATCTGAGAGATGGGTTCATTTGTTTGAAATGGGAGAGAGGGAAACAGGTTTCAATGTTCACTAGTGGAGCAGTGAGACAGAGGTCTGCGGCCCAGGGGAATGAGGATCTGAGGAAGGTGGGTGGGTGTGACTGAGACTCCCCAGCTCTGAGACACCCGGAAGTAAACGATGCCACATTTCCAGCCGTCAGCCCTTATGTGTGTCTAGAATGTGCCCTTGCTTATTCTCTGTGGCCTCGCTGGCTACACCGAATCACTGAATTGTTGGTGTGCTCACCCTGCCCCTGGTGGTGGGGAGGGGGCTGGCTGAGAGCCGTCTGGTCCCTGGCAAGGGGAGGAAGAGGCTTTCCTCACTTTTGAGAGCCAGATACTGACAGTGGAGTTTCCGAGAGGTGGGGGGGTTCAGCAGCGACCTGAGAATGGATCTGGGGCTTTCGGAGCTCCTATAAAATAAATAGCATCTGAGAGGGTGCAGCTGGGAATATCCTCATCTTCAGTCTGCCCTCACATCTTGTGCCTGTAGCAGCTTTGGTCAAGGTAAGGCAGGGGTCTGGGTACCCCCTTACATCATATACTCCCATTGCTGATTCTTGGCGATTTAGGACTAAGGACTGATGTGGGAATAGGGGTATTTATTGGGATGGGGGCTCAGCTTTCTCTGTTCCCAAACAGCCAAGGGTGACTCCTTTTCCTTAAGCCTCAATTTCTCATCTGTGGAGTGGGGATAATAATACTGCCTCCCTCATAGGATGGGGATACAACATTAATGCGGTTACTATAGTTGAGTATCTGGCATGTGCCGGGAATAGGCTTCTTTCAAAATCTCGGACCCATTTGCTCGGAGCTGGAAGAATTGAAGGTCATCTTGTTCAGCTACCTCCAACAACAACAACAACAACAACAACAACACACACACACACACACACACACTCACACACACAAAGGAATGTCTCCTCCTCAGCCTTCCTCAGGTGCATCTGGCCAGCCCTGGGTAACACCCTTCTCACGACAGAATTTTTTTTCCCTTCTGGGGCAGCCATTGGGTCAGTGTCATAGCAGAAGGGTCCGAGATGGTAGGACCCTTGCCAATGTCACATGGCAGCCTGGCGTGGGGGCAGGAGCTCTGGCCTGGTGCTCCTGGCTTCGTGTATTCTTGTTCTACCTGCTGAGCAAAAGTCCTTTTGGTCTCTAAAATGCTGGGTAAGAGGGACAGGTGCGGGGGTGTCTTCCCCCAGAGGGTTGCTGGGGAATGTCCAGGGGCGAAGGGGCAGCAGCATTTCTCAGGGAAGGACGTGCACAGTCTACTTCAGTTCCTACCACTGCCTTTGGCACCCACGGCTAGTCCTCACCGGGGCCCATCTCTTGGCCACATTCTGGAAATGAATAACAGATCCTCAGTGACCTGGGGTTCCTGTCTTGCCTCTGCCATTGACTCACCGTGGGACCTTGGGCAGGTGACTTTACCTCCCTGAGTCTCAGTTTTTGCATTCATATAATGGGGATAATAATTCCTATCTAGTAGGGTTGTGTTGAGTGAGTAGAAGACAGCTTGGCTCTTGGTAAATGTTCACAAAAGGCAGTGGCCTCTGTTAATGAGATAATGTGTCTGATCCTGCTTGGAACGGAGGAGGTTAGTGGGTCGGGGAATGCTGGTTCCATCCCCTCCTGCTTCCTGTCCTTTCCTTTAAACGTAGCTGTTCTGCCTTGTTCTCCACTGGGTGTTGGAATGAGAAGAAACTAGAGGGAATTGAAAGTTCAGAAAAGGAGAGGAAGAGGTGAAGAGAGATGGGGTAGCCTCGTGTGGTGGCTGAGCCCTGTGCGACCAAAGGAAGGGTCCACTTTCCTTTTAATCAAAGATGCCTTGTGTGTGGTTTCCTAGCAGTGCTGCTGTTAATTTATAAAAAATGCCCCCTAATAAAATTCTGCTTGATTCTTCGATTGGCTGGGCATTAGGCCGCAGCCAGCAGCGACGCGGGGACATAACGGATGCATTTGCAGATTTGGAAAATTAAAGCCATCTATATGGCGCCCGTGGCGGGAGATCCGCCGATCTGCTTGCTTAATGAAATATAAAGATTCTTTTAACCAATGTAAGCACAATTCGACAGCTTGTGAAACGCGGCTGCCCCATGATGGATGGCTCTCCTGGCTTGCCAGGAATTGCGGGGCGGCACCTTTTAAATATATAATTGATTCTGTTTGGAGTGTGCAGTGGGCTGAACCCACGCAGGGCCCGGCCTGGGGCCAGGAGTGCAGGGCCCTGTTTAGAGGCTCCCGCAGGCCCTGCGGGACTCCAACCCCGGGCAACCCTTGGCCTCCCTGTAGGGCCCACAGCACTCAGAGCTGGATATGGTTGGAGCTCCAGCTGCTGGGCCTGGCTGAGGACCCCAGGAGCAGGTCTGGACTGCCTCTATTTTTGGCAAAGGGCCCCCTGGGCAGGGTTCAACCCACGCCCAGGTTTATAGTCCTGGGGACAGAGGGAGTGGTGGGACCAGGACCCTGAGTGCCCGCTCTGCCCCAAGGACACCTCTTAGGCTGTGGTTCTTTCTCATGCATTCAGTATTTATTATGGACCAAGCACTAGCTGTGTACCAGGCTCTGTCCCAGTGATGCAGAAACAAAAAAAGGATAAGGTAAACCTGTTTTCTCTGTGTTGGTCGACCTTTCTATCTCACTGCGTCAACTCCATGTCTTTGCTTTTTTTCTATCTCTTTGTATTTCTCACTTTTTCTCTCTCAGACCCTTTTCAGGGCCACATGACTTCTGAGGGGTACCATTTAGTGTACATTCCTCTGGTCACACGCACAGAGGCCCGCAGACCTGCACTCCCACAGAGATGGAAATAACCACAGATACCTGCATAAACATAGATGCGCACGTGGTTATGTGGCTGATCATAGTCAGGCTGTGTGCAGACATGGCCGCAAATACACAGTGAGAAGAGCTGCAGACAGGTGACTCTGTAGTGCCACATGTGTCCCACTCAAGTGGTAAGTAGCATCCACAGACAGGGGCCTCTCTGGGCCGCAGAGGAGGCCTGGGGCTCAGATGTCCACCTGGCGTGAGGAAGAGGAGTGTGAGGCTGCAGAGAGGAGCTCAGCTGGGAAGATCTGAGCTCACACACAGCATCGTCTCACAACACACATGCGCGCGCACTCACAAGCATCCACACCAGGAGAAAGGTGCCTTTTCTTTGCTGTGGTCTTATTGCCTCGGATCCAATCAGAGATGTTAGATGTCAGGGGACGAAACATGCAGGAGTAAGAGCCTGAGTGACTGGGGTTAGGAAACACTAGCTGGTGGGAAGAACCTCACCTGTAGAAACTCGTTCCACCACTTCCTAGCAGTGTGGCCTTTAGCAAACAATCTAGTCTTTCTCACCTTCCATTTCTGCAGGGTAAGATGGGGATAATAATAGTCCTTACCTCCTAGGGCGTTGGGGCGATTGATGGGGATGTCTGATATATCTTAATAAGCAGTTGTTATTCCTAATTAATTCATCCGATCCTCATCTCCTGAGTCTGCCTCTGTGCCAGACTCTGTGATTTGGGCTGGGGTGGGGAGTCCGGAAATGCATCAGAAACCCTTTCTGCCCTCAAGGAGCGTTGTGGCCTTGTGAGGGAGAAAGAGGTGTCCTGCATTACTCTAACTCTAATGAAGAAAATCCGTGGAAGGTGCCTTGTGTTCAGTAAGTGGCAGCTATTGTTATTGTTGTCACCGTCCTTTCTGTGACCGGAGCGCAGTTAGTTATCTGGAGCCTGGAGAAGTGGGGAGATGCCCCATTTCCTAGGTGGTGTCAGTTGAACCAGATCTTGATGGAGAGGGAGGAACTGATCAGGTGAAAGGGGAGGGAGGGAAAAGGTGATTGCAGGAGCAAAGGCACGGAGGCGACAAGAGGGAGTGGCAGGCAATCCGGTATTGCTGGGATCTGGGGAGGGGGAGGGCATCAGGCTGGAGGGGTGGGCAGAGGCCAGACCAGGAGGGTCTTAGAGACTCAGAGGGCCAGTGGGCTGGGGGAGTTGTGGGGCCCAGAGAGGCACCTCTGCTAGCTCCAGTTAATAAAGACTTGTCATGCATCGAAAACTGTGGGATCAGCAATAATTAAGTCAATTAAAATGTCACCACATTAACAGCAGTGAGTTTTAAAGCAACAAAGCCTCAGAGTTTGGTGGGGGAGGGACATTCCAGTCCAGTAGGGTTGGGGGAAGGGACGGATAAAATTACTTGGAAACTCTGTTCCCTCTTCCCCACCTGGAGCTTGCGACGTGTTTCGGAGCCTGGCTCTATCCCCACATCCACTGAAACACGTGGATAACCCTCTTCCTCATCATCCTCAGAAAAGAAAAGAAAGAGTATAAATGTGAAAATCACCTGTAATGTTATCTGCTACTTCCCTGAGATAACCTCTGTTAACATTTCAGGATATAACCTTCCAGACTTTTTTCCCCCTATGCATTTTTATACATGCATTACAAAAATGGGATCACATCATGCAGACCGTTACCTGTGTCTTCCACGCAACAATACATCGTGAGCACCAGGCACGTGCAGGTACACATCGCTGTTTTGACTGTGGCACTGGATTCCGTTGTTGGCACGACGCTCCCCATCCACTGGACTCATCCTCTCAGTGGACAGTGAGGTTTCCAGTGGGTTGCCATCGTAAGCAGAGCCGTGATAAATATCCCCGGATACATATCTCTGCCATCATGAAGGAGGAATTTCTGGAAATGGAATTGTTGAATCCAAAGATGCTCTCTCTAAAGGCTTTCGATGCATGAACTAAAGAGCTCTTTTGTCAGCAAGGTAGGGGAAGAGCCATTTCCCACTCCCCTAGATAACACAGGGCAATAATTTTTCTTCATATGTGCTAATCTGATAGGTGAAAAGCACATTATTTTAATATTTATTTCCTTGGTTACGAGCAAGGCTGTGCTTTTTGTGGTCTGTCAGGCAGCTGTTTGTGTTTCTTGTGTAATAAGTTGTCTCTTCATTTACTTAACCATCTTTTATTTAAGATGACCATGCTTTTCTGTATAAGAGCTCTTTATATATTATAGATAGCCTCTTTTATTTTTATTTATGCTATTATTTTAAAATCAGTCTTGCTATGCCACTTGTAGGGTGAATATTTTCCCAGGTTTACTGTTTACGGTGTATTCTCTTATACGATGTTTGAACACATTGTGTTGCCGTGTCTATCATTCTTTCCTCTTAAATCCCCACCTTTGGGGGCCACAGTTATGGTGTGTGGAGTGGGCTTCTGTAAGTCAGTGTTTTGGTAGCTGCTACGTGAGCGTTGACTCGGAAATCTGCAAATCTGTCTCTCAGTTCCCGACTCGAATGGCCAACTGCCAACTCAGCGTTCTTACTTGGAAGTAGGACCCATATGCTGCACTTACCGTATCCCCTCAGAACTCTGATTTCCATTTTGCCCTTCGGATCTGCTTTTCCCTCAATAGTCCGGATTCAGGAGATGACCCATCTTCACTCAGTAGCTCAGGATAAAACCTTGAGTCATCCTCCCCGCCCTCGCCATCTTTCCCTCACGTCTTTTTTATTTTTTTAAGATTTTTATTTTTATCTACTTTTAGAGAGAGGGGGAGGGAGGGAGAAAGAGAGGGAGAGAAACCTTGATGTGTGAGAGATACATTGATTGGTTGCCTCTCAAGTGCCCCCGACGGAGGACCTGGCCTGTAACACAGGCATGTGCCCTGGCTAGGAATTGAACCTACGACCTTTCGGTTCACAGGCTGGCACTTAATTCGCTGAGCCACACCATCCAGGCCTCCCTTGCATCTTATAACTAACCTACCAGCAGTCATGTCAATTCTGCCTTCAAAATATGTTGGGAATCTGACCACTTCTTGCCACTTCCACCACCATCGCCATAGGCGCCTCCATGAGTCACTGGCCTGGACTTGGGCAGGGACTTGGTCTCTCTGCTTTTCTTCTTGAACCTGTGTAGTCTGCTCTCCATACAGCAGCCACAGTGAGCTCCTAAAACAAATTGGATCATGTTACTCCCTATTCAAGACCGTCCAGGAGCTTCCATCACACTCAGGACAAAGTTTAATGTCCTCACAATGGGCCACGAGCCCTCCAGGATCTGACCCCTTCTCTCCCTGCATCCTCTCTCCCCCACCAGCTCCCTCCCCTGCTCCGCTCCAGCTCCCCTGGTTTCTTTGCTGTTCCCCACACTGACTGAGCTGTTTGTGCCTCAGGGCCTTTGTCCCTGCTGCTCCTGCCTGGACAGCCTTTCCCCAAGAGCTGCCCATGGTTCACTCCAAATATCAGAGAGCCCTGTCCTGAGGACATGCTCTAAAATAATCTTACCTTTTCTTTTTGTTATTCTCCTCCTCTGCCTTCTTTTTCTTCAGAGCACTATTCCTGTCTGACATTATTACATAGATGTATCTGTTGTTGCATAGCCCTCGTCCCTTGAAATGTAAATTCCATGAAGGCAGGAGCTTTGTTTGGTACTTAGTAGGTGGGTGCTCCATAAATATTTGTTGAATGAATATGTGTAGTATGTGAACGTGTGTGTAATGTTTGTGTGTATATGTACCTGCTACATGCATAGATGTCTGTAAGAACATATGTGTGGGCCTGTGGGGGAAATGACATTGAATCTGTAACTTTGTTGAGTTTGTGTCTATGATTGCTTCTGCGAATGCCTTGCCAAGAACATCTGTGTGTGTGTTTGTGCATGAAGCGTGTGCGTGTCTGCATGTGTAACTGTACAGGCACCGCAGATGTTTGCTTCTGGACAGCCTGTGCCTATTTCGGTGAGGGTGGGGAGCTAGGACACCTGGGTATATTCTTCTCATCAAATGGACCTGCCATTGCCTCCCCTTTACCTTCCCCACCACACCCAGGGAACAGGAAACACCTTTGTGTCTTTGGGAGCCTGTGGACATTGGACCATATTCCAAAAATGACATCTCAGGCCGACACAGGGTGGGTGCTCAGACTTGGCCTGTGAGGGTCTGGAGGACACTTGGGGCTGATGGGACCTTGGTGGCCTCATGCTGATCTGAACCATCTCAGTGGGAGGGATGTGTTCTCTGATGAATTGGCCAGAAAAGAATGAGGCTGAAGCAATGTGGGTCGAGGCAGGTTCCAGATTGGCTGTTTTGATGCGTCCCTGCTCTTTCTTTAGGCCTTAGTAGACTGATCTGTAAGTGGGGCTCATTGTTCTTGTTGTGCTTGCTCCTTGGGAACAGGGTAAGAACACGGGGGGTGTAATGGTGGTGAGCGTGTAATGGTGATTACAATAGTGTTGTTATGTCTGTGCAACATAGTAGGGTTTTAAACCACTATCCCATCAGAGCAGATGCCTCAGCGTCCCCAATCCAGCTCTGGGCTTGGCCACACGTAGGCCTCAATGGGTGTTGGTTGAATGAATCAATGACTGTTCAAATGAGTACGTGCCTGGGTGGGTAAACGGGGAGGTGACCACATAAAACAGCAAGTGGATTGATGAATCACAGTGGATCACATTTCTGAGCACCTGCTGTGTGCCAGGCCCTATCGTAAAGGCTTCTCTTAACCCTTTTGACAGCCCCATGAGATAAGTGCCATTATTAGCCCCATTTTGCAGATGGAGGAAGTGACGGTCAGAGAAGTTAAGCAACTTAAGTGAGCTTCCAGCCTAGGCAGTCTGACTCCAGGCCCAGAGCATTAAACCCTGCACAAGCCCTGCTGAGGGAATCAACGACTAAGTGGTTGTTGAAGAAGTAAGCGCAGGAACCCGCATACTGTTAGCTGTGGGCCAAACAGACCACTTTCCGACGGGGAGGCGGAAGCTCTTAGGGGAGAGGTAGGCATCCAAGGTCTGGGCTGGGGGTGGCATCTCCCCCAGAGTAGTGTGTGCCACCTTATGTCGCCTCTCCCTTTTCCCCGTCTGCAGGCGCGTGCCGAGATGCAGCACTATGGGGTGAACGGCTACTCGCTGCACGCCATGAACTCACTCAGTGCCATGTACAACCTGCACCAGCAGGCGGCCCAGCAAGCCCAGCACGCCCCCGACTACCGGCCATCGGTGCACGCGCTGACGCTGGCTGAGCGCCTGGCTGGTAAGAGCTGTGGGGATGGGACCTTGGGGACAGGACTAGGAGGGTTGAGGGTGGAGGCTCTGGAATGCAGAGATAGGAGGGAGGGAGCACTGGGGAAGTTTCCTCTGGGAGGTACCAGAAGATCCAGGTCACTTAGCAACACAGAGATGTCAAAGCAAAATCTAGGTGTGGCCGTCCAGAGCCCCTCCTGTTGCCAGCCCTGTGCTGGGCACTGGAGCTGCCCTAGGCTTTCAAATCCCCTTAACAATCCTGGGAGGGATTCATTAGCCTGTCTCAGAGATGAAGAGACTTAGGTAGAAGGGCAAGGGGCTAGCCCAGATTTTACAGCTGGGAAGTAGCTGGCATGCCCAGGACAGGATATGTCAGGTACAGGGAGTCATATGAGTGATGAGGCCTCTCGTGTTCCATACACCGCTGTGCCAGGTGGTGTGTGCAGCTGTCTTTCCGCATCAAACTGTTCAACCCCCATAAGGAGAGGTTGTTATCTCCATTTTATGGATGAGGAAACTAAGGCCCACAGAGGTTCAATTGAGGCAGGGGTGGGACGGTGGGGGAGTTTAGAACATAATATTATAGCTAAAAACATGAACTTTGAAATCACAGACTTGCAGTACTTGCAGGGTCTGCCCAGTCACCTCCTTCTATAGCCTCAGTTTCCCCCTGTATAAACGGGGCAATGGCAGGGACCCCGCACAGGGTGTTTGGGAAGTTATATCAGAGAACTCAGGCAAAGTAGTCGGCCGAGACTGGTGGGTGCTCAGAGGTCATTATCACACAAGTCCCAAGGTAAGTGCCCATGAAGGAGCTGCAGGCTGGTCCCCCCAACCCTGACTCCTGGTTAAACTGATCGCTGCTCTGTCCTGACAGCCTCTCAGTGGGTATGAGAAGGGTTGGATGACGTGCGTGAGGAGTGTGATTTACTGGGAGGTAACATCAGCCCTCCCTCCTGTCCTAGGCCCAACTTCCAGGATCTGTTGACCACATGTGGGCCCAATCCTGCGCCAGGCAATCCTCAGAGGATTTTTTTGTCACCACTAAGGGGACCAGGTGCCCATTGGCCCATGAGAGGTCATGGCAGGGGGATGTGGCCAGGATCAAATGGCGGAGCTGCTCAGTGCAGAATGATCAGCTGGTGTAGTCAGGGAGGGCTTCCTGGAGGTCATGGAATAGGTCTTAAAAGGTCGAGGAGGGGGCACTATGAGGACCCTGCCCGGGTAGAGGTACAGGCTTGGAAGGGAGGGTGGGGCAGCCACCCCCACTCTTTTACACCCTGCCAGGCTCACTGGATAAAACTGTGCCCCTGGTCACCTTCTGCAGATAGGTGTGTGGGCTTAGCTTCCCGTGTGGGAGTGTGCGTGCAGTTCTGTCCTGGCTATGGGGTGAGTTCCCCCTGCCCAACCTGGTGATGACATTAGCTCCTGACTGTGTTCCGTGACCCAGAAAGATAGCGGCTCACCTCTGCTGGGGGAGAGGGCACTGGAGAACTGGAGGATTCAGCACTCCCCCCAGTTCTCTAATTCTTTTTAAAATTTTTTATTTATTGACTTGAGAGAGAGATTGAGAGAGAGAGAGAGATCAATCTATTGTCCCATTTCTTTGTGCAGTCTTTGGTTGATTCTTGTATGTGCCCTGACGGGGACCCAACCTGCAACCTTGGCATATTGGGACAATGCTGTAACCACCTAACCCACCCGACTGGACCAGATCTCTAATTCTTACGCAGAAGGGACATGAGCTGTAGATGGGACTTCGTATGGAGACTTGCCGTCCAGCAGGAGGCTTTGCCTGGTGTCTCCCAGGCTGCGACTGCCTACCCCTTGTAGTTCTTGGAGCCAACCAGGGCTTGGCTTACTGAGGGGTCCCCACTCCCTCCTCTGCCCCAGGGTGACCAGCATGAGTTCAGGGGCTCAGTCCAGGCTGGTATTAGTGTCAGTTCATGAGGGGTTCAGGGCTTCCTTTTTAAACTGAAGAAGGAGCAGCCCAAAGTCTGAGACTTCTGGGACACTCAGCTGTCTCCTTTTCCCTCACCACGAGGGCTGTGGATGACCCTCCAGTTCCTGGAGTGTAGAGGCTAACCCAGCCCAGGTTCCTTCAGCAAAGGCAGTTCAGGATCCACTCACAGGTGGTAGGAAGCAGGAGATGGAGGTTACTGGCCATCTCTGCAGAAGGGTTGGAGACTTGACACCAGCCCTAGGCAGACATCTACCCTGGGTGGTTTTCTTAAACCAACAGTGCGCCAACCCCATCTTCTCTCCAAGCCTGCAGTGGTTAGAACCTGGTGTCTGTCCTTTCATCCTGGAGCAAGAAGCCAGAGGGTCAAGACTAGATGCAATATGCCTTTCCTGTGCTCTCAGGCTTTCCTGACCTGCCAGAGGTCAGGCTTTCTGTTGATGAGCAGGGGTCTCAGGTCCTACCACCAGAGACTCATAGGCCAACCAGGACGACGGGATTCACGCGCAGTGGAGATAGAATCAAGGGCCAGGGAGCACTGTCTATGCAGCAGACATCTCCCACTAGACCTTGCAGAAAAGCCCCAGCTCACGGCCCAGCTTCTCCTGGTCAGGGGCCAGTATTCTGTTGGTATCCAGACGCTAAGGGTCATAGGACATTAGAATCTTCGTGACATGGACTTGTAGATTATTGGCATCATGAAGGGTATACCCAAAGTATCCCAGGACTCGAAGGATCTTAAGGCAGTGCCCGCCCACACCCAAGCCACATAAGAAAGAACCCCAATCACATTCCTGCCATCTGTTCCTGGAGGTGAGTTAGACCTCTGTGGACCTGGTAGTGAATGATGGGGTGGTACAATCTTGACAACCCAGCACAAGGGGAAGGGGCCAGGGGCCAACTCTGGCAGGAGCCCGGGTGTCCACAGTGGGTCAGAGCAGGGTAGGATTTACATACTATTTCCCATAATTAAATGGGCCCCCTCTCCTTGCCCTCCAACGGCTGTACATTTCAAGACATCATCTTGGAGGCCCGTTATGGCTCCCAGCACCGCAAACAGCGTCGCAGCCGCACGGCGTTCACTGCTCAGCAGCTCGAGGCCCTGGAGAAGACCTTCCAGAAGACTCACTACCCGGATGTGGTGATGCGCGAGAGACTGGCCATGTGCACGAACCTGCCCGAGGCTCGGGTGCAGGTAGGGCCCCCCGTCTTTTAACTAGACCTCGCAGACAAGCACTCGCCATCAGTCTGGCTTCCCAGTGTCTAGGAAGCAGCAGTTCAGCCCTCAGTGCCAAAGTGTCACTGCTGTCTCATTGGCACCTTCAGTGACAGCAGGGGAGATTCCTAGAGGGCCAGGGCCAAGGCTATGATGCCCCTCTCCTCCCAGAGCACCCAGCTCCACAACCGCCCTTCTCTCCTTCCCGCTCCTACTGCTCCTCTCCCTGTCCCCAGGTGTGGTTCAAGAACCGTAGGGCCAAGTTCCGGAAGAAGCAGCGCAGCCTGCAGAAGGAACAGCTCCAGAAGCAGAAGGAAGCCGAGGGCTCCCACGTCGAAGGCAAGGTCGAGGCCCCAACCCCAGACAGCCAGGCGGAGACCGACCAGCCCCCCAGCCTGCCCAGCGGTGACCCTCCTGCTGAGATGCACCTCAGCCTGTCTGAGCAGTCGGCCAGTGAGTCGGCCCCGGAGGACCAGCCGGACCCGGAGGAGGATCCACGGGCAGGGGTTGAGGAGCCCAAGGCTGAGAAGAGCCCTGGGGCTGACAGCAAGGGGCTGGGCTGCAAGAGGGGCAGCCCCAAGGCAGGTGAGGCTGGGCAGGTGCTGTGAGTGGCAGGGGGCCCATCCCAGGGAGAACAGCTGGGTGCAGCCAGCAGGGGCCTGGGTATAAGAGGTGGGTCAGGCTTCAACACAAGGTGCTTGCGCATGACCCACGTGAAAGAACTTGGCCATAACAGGCCTTTGCCAGGTGGTCACACTTTAGTTGCTGAATCCTGGGAAGGTCTTGGGTGTTCTGGGGGAGAGCCTGGGTGGCAGGGGGAGAGTACTCAGGGCTAAAGCTAGTTACCAACCACTCTGCAAATATTCTGGTGTTTTAACAGTTAGTATAGAGGTGTCTGTGCATACTGGGTGAATATACCATATTGGTAACAGAGATTCCCACAGGCAGCTGACAGCTGGAGCCGTGGTTTTTGAAGGAACAGAGCTCTGGCAGGAGGCTATCTCAGACCCAAACCCTGAGCCCGGGCAGGGAAGGATGGGGCTGTGACCTGAGAGCTAGAGGGGAGACAAGAGAGGGGAGGGGAGGGGATGGCCCTTGAAAAGAAAAGGACTCTGCCCAAGAAGTCACACATGGGGGCTTTTGCAGAGTCCCTGAGGCTCCTGCAGGAAGCCTGGGTGTCTCCTTCCCAGGATTCTGAGGGGTGCTTCAGGGGGTACCCTGGCTGACAAGGGTGAGTATGGTTTCAGCCAAAGCCTGTTTCTGTCATCAGTGGCAAGGGGTCGGAAGGCTAGGAATCTCCTGGCAGACCAATGCCCTTGTTCTTGGTTCTCTGCTTGCAGATTCCCCAGGCAGCCTGGCACTGGCTCCTGCAGCTCCCGGGGGCAGCCTCCTGGGCCCCTCCCACTCCTACTCCTCATCCCCGCTGAGCCTCTTCCGCCTGCAGGAGCAATTCCGCCAGCACATGGCGGCCACCAACAACCTGGTACACTACTCATCCTTCGAAGTAGGGGGCCCAGCCCCTGCTGCGGCTGCTGTGCCCTACCTGGGTGTCAACATGGCCCCCCTGGGCTCGCTGCACTGCCAGTCATACTACCAGTCCCTGTCAGCAGCTGCGGCTGCCCATCAGGGCGTGTGGGGGTCCCCACTGCTGCCCGCACCCCCAGCAGGCCTGGCACCTGCCTCAGCTGCCCTGAACAGTAAAACCACGAGCATCGAGAACCTGCGGCTTCGGGCCAAGCAGCATGCAGCCTCCCTGGGACTCGATACGCTGCCCAACTGACTGCTGGCCTCCAACCCAGCCAGGGGTCTTGGGTGCCCGCCTCCCAGTCCCATGGTTATCCTCAGATGGCTCTCAAGGAGTTAACTGAATGAGCCCAGGGATCCTGGGCCTGGAATCCCGCTCCCTGCTCCCCTCCCCCAGAGTCCTAGCCTAGGCGAAGCCCACACCTGCACTCTCTGCATGGCCCTGCTTGGATCCCAAGGAGGCGAGGGGCTGGGGGGGTGAGAGGCTCTCACTCGCTGGATCCCCACCTCAGTGTCGCCTCCTTCCTTCCCTCCCTCCCACCCCTTCTTCCCCCTAGTAAGTCGGTGTGCGGAATGTGAGATATAAATATAAATATATAAAACTATATTTTCAGGCACTTGCCTGCCCC
>PVKM010040519.1:0-13564 GCA_004027735.1 Carollia perspicillata
GTTCTCCCCAGAATCGAATGGGTCAGCATCTTGATCTTGAACATCCCAGCCTCTAGAATAGTGAGAAATAAATGTTTGTTATTTACGCCACCAAGTCTATGGGGATTTGTTACAGCAGCCTAAGCTCAGACAATGGGTATTTATTGAGAATCCTTTTCTGTGATTCTACAAATTTTAAATATCTAGAAAGGGATCTCAAATAATGTAGAAAAGGGAAAGAATTTACAGTAATGTATTCATTCTTCAGAAAACTGGAAATAGCAATGCCTCCTTCTGCTCTGAGACTCTGCTGCTGGGGCTGTGGCAGGAGCACAGATGAGATCTGGGCCTCAGGCTGGTCTGGTAGCTCCAGGCCGAAGCTGGGTTACCGGGCACCCACGTGATGCCGCTGCTGCCTTTTCCTGGGAGGAATTCTTCGGTGACACACTTGGTGGTCATTACCAGCCCAACCATAGTCATTGGGGAAGTCTTAGTTTCCAGAAGTTCTCGAACCTCATGCTTGGGCTTAGATATTTATTCAAGACCAGAAAAAAAAATTTAATTTCTTTCCCTTCTTGGCTCCTCTCAGGCTCCCATCTGCCTCAGAGTAGTTGTTTTGTTTTGCTTGTTTGTTTGTTTGTTTGTTTACAGTGCCATCCACCTGAGACCATATCAGGCCTATCTTTTCAGTAACTTTCCCACAGTGTTGCTTTAATACACAGAGTTTTTGAGGGTCCCAGGTATCATGTATGGTAGTAATCCTAAACAGGCTGATTTTCTTCCAAACATGAGCGAACCATAACAGCACTGTGTTCAAAGCTATGCAACAACTCACATGCTCAGTTTCCATTAAAGCTATAAAAACACTGTTTAAATTACATCTCTACACAGATCTGCCTAGTTTCTTCAGTGTCTTTGTATTTTTATTCCATTTTTTGAATTCAGATGATCAATTTTCTAATTCCATGTTTTCTAAAATGCATATTAATATATTTTATTGTAATCTGGGACCTCAGACTTTTAATTCGTACCAGCATGTATTAACAACACAACATATTTTGATGGGACATAGGGAGGTGTGCTTTCTACTGTCTGCCTGGTATGTGTAGGCTCTCCCCCAACTGGCAACTAAACCCAAGGACACCCATGGTTGTAGAGACTGTTCATGCTCTTTAGCTTTGTAAGGAGACACTCTGGGAATGAGACAATGAAACATGAAACAACAGAGGGAGACTTTCTGGGAGAAAAAAAAATTCTATCTCCCATCCAACCTCCTCAGAGTATTGTGGGGACAAGAAACAGGAGGGAAACTGTTTTATAAATTGAGAGAACTCACGAGAGAACTATTGTCTCTGCAGTTCCTTCTCTGGTAGTCGTCACCTCACAGAGTTGTTGGTGAGGGGACTACGGGCAGTGTTATAACTGCCTCCTGATTACCTCGAGTTTCCTCAGGGACGTCAGAGCTGAGGTCAGGCAGAGTGAAAGACACGCGCACCAGGCTGCTCTAAGCACTGATGCAGACTTTTCCCCCAACCCTGAGGCCTCCCTCTGTCCACCTTCCAGGAAAAGGTGGGGAAGGGACAGAACTTCCACCTGACTGCACTTGGATTGGAATAGGAAATAAAGAACACAATAAGATGTAGAGATGGATTGACAGAGAAATTGTCGGATTGGAGAGAAGAAATAGCTCCGAAGTAGATAAATTATATTCTGCCAAGAACAGAATGGAGCACTGGGAATCAAAAATGAAATTGAATCATAAAGGTTTTAAAAAGCAGCATTTCCAGACACCTGAGTCTTGTCAATTATCATGACCTTGAAAATGTATGTCTGTCATGCAAATAATCCATTGTAAACATAAATTAGTTATTTAGTGCCTGTCACCCAAAATACCTGCCCCCCCTCCTCCTTCCACGGTACTAAATACCTAGTACGAGCGTTGCTGATTGAATCTTGAATATGTTTTTATCACTTAAAGACCAGAGGAGTCGGTGCTGTTTAGACACAGATTAAATTCTTTTCTGTTTGTATCACCTCTGATTCCTTCCAGTAGATGATGTTAGTCCTAAATCTAAAAGTAGAACAGACTTATCAAAATACATTAATCTTCTAAGTATCAGCTGTGAAAGCGTTTAACAATTCGCTTCATATAATCATTAGCAGATATGTATTTAAATTGCTTACCCATTAGGGATTCTCAAATCTCCATATAGATTGTCTTCTGAAGCAGATACAGGACAAGCACCTAAGGAGGAGGTTGGATGCTGTGTCCATGGGGCTGGGGTGAGGCTGAGGGGGCCTAAGGTGTCCATTGAGACAAGCTGTCAGCAGCAGTACGAATTCAAAAAGGTCCCAGATGTGCTTGTATCTCATGAGAAGACTTACATTTACCAAGTTCCGAAGAGAAGGAAGTGAGAAAGAAATGGAAGGAAGGGGGGAAAATCCAATGTGATACATTTAAGAATGCTTTTTTAAAAAAAAAAATCCAACTTCAGAGATCACTGCTTCAACTCCATAGCTTCCTTTGGCAATGGCGGGGTAGCACCTTCAAATGAGGCTAAATTGCCCCTAAACTGTGTCTGAGGGAACAAACTGAGACAAGAAAGGAATGCAATTCTTGCTTTTTAAAGCTTCAGATGTCTCACCCACATATTGCCTCTTCAGCCATTTGTCTAAATCTTAAATATTTATTAGGTATATATCATTTAAGAAAATATTTAAAAACTTTTGGGATTGAAAACCTTTGTCCTCGTCCTCCATAGCCTATGGAACATCTATTTTACTATTACGGTGATTTTCAGTTTATCCCCACCCCCCTCACCTCCCCTAATGCTCGCCAGACTCGCCCTTCTGTTAAAGCGTGGTGTCACCTGTGCTTCGGTCCTCACTGGAGCGCCACCTGTGTTATTTACAAGACAGGAAGAACCGGCCAGTTCAAGCAAGTCTTCCCGGAGGCTCTGACGCCAACCCTACCCTTCCAGCACTCATTTATTTACATCACAAGTGTATTATAATTATCGTAACTACCCCATTTCCTCATCTTTCTGTTAAAAGGCGTGACGCCAAGGGCAGTCAGGAATTACAAGTTTCTCCCCTAGAATTGTCACAAGACTCCCGTCTCCCCATCCTGTCCTTTTTTTCCACAGAGAGCAAAACACCGTGGGCGCTGGCAGAGCCGTGACTCGCTGCGGGAACACTGCCGCCCTCCCAGAGCCCCCCACTGTGCCCCTAAACGTGCTGTCTGTAACCGATTGTTCTTGCTGAATAACAATGTGCGCTGCGGGCCCTTTCTGCCTGCTAGCAAATAGATTAGGCTGCTGGCTTTGGTGAGTGTGAGGCCTGCGCCCTGGAGCCCCCGGGAGGCTGCTATCAGCCGCCAACAGATGGAGTCTATCAGCGTGCTGTCAGTCATCCACACCTGTGGATTGCGCGTCCCAGCCAAAAAATTAATTGCTTGGAAATATAAAATCGGTAGGCTGAGATCGGAAAGCATTAAGAGAAAAAAAGGATAAGCCAGGGAAAGAGGAAGCCCAGTTCTGCTAGGGAACCTGATCGACACCGGCTTATCTAAGCGTGTGACGTGCCCAGCGTTTGATTCGGTTTTCAAAAACCAGAAACACAGCAGGATTAGAACTAGACCTGTTCTGGGAGAAAGGGGGCCATTTAAAAGGAGGCTTAATGCCCATTGCTTCGAAATTGGGTCGTCCACGCGCGTTCTGCAAAAACAAGTAAACGTTTTTGTCCCTCTCCTCTTTTTATAGTTTGCTGCTGTAAGTTCACGTTTTATTTGTCGTTTCATTCATTCTCCTTGCTTTTTATTTGTCATATTTTTCAGTTTTTCCTAGTTTACTGCTTCTAAGATTTCAGTACTGTAGGGGTAGTTTTTTGTTGTTGTCGTTGTTGTTTTTCATAATGACTTCCTGGGACTGCTTCCATGTGTCATTTTCTTGTTTCCTTAAAGAGGTTTTTAATAGAATAAAATAGTTTTGATTGCATTGCAAAAATGGTTTCTCACTAACTGCCTGAGCTTTAGTCCTTCATCTTTTTTGATCTGTTACCTGCAAAATGAAACATGATTGCTAAGGCCCCTTGCATCTCTCACATTGTTCGACTCTGGAAATCTCTTTTGGAGCCTTTAGGAATGGCTTAGACAAAGTAACCAGGCTAGGAAAATAGGGACACGGGAACAAAGGAATCCCTGAGAAGATGATACGTTAGATTGCCCAACACAGCCCTCTTCCTTCGGACGTTTCTTATGAATTAGGGCCACAGTGAGGAAGCATCAATAGTGTCAGTAATTATGATGCAGTGGTTTGGGACTCTGTTAACTTCATTGGAAAATTAAGTACAGTTTTTATTTGTCAATACTTTGTTTTATTTTAGTTTTAAAACAAATGTATCTTTGATCCTGGCACAAAAAAGCAGTGATGTTCTACCTGAGTTGAAATAACCAGTTGTTGTTTTTTTTCCCCTGCAAATAGGCAGTAGGAACACTCTAATTCAATTAAGAATAAACTAATTCAACAAACTTTTATTAATTATGTATCAAATTCCAGCATATGCTGCAAGTAAAATCTAGTGCCTTTACTCAAGGAATGTAAAATCTAGTAGTTTGAATAAAAACAATTCCACAAATAAAATAATACTAGACTCCACTCACTGAGCATGTGCACTTAGGCACTTGAGGTATATCTAATACTCTAATCTTCAAAATAACACTGCACAGTGTCAACATCCTGTTTTTGCGGTTCTTAAGACTATTTTTTAGAGCAGTTTTAGGTTCACAGAAAACATATGCAGAGCCTCCCCGTTATCGACGTCCCACATCAGCGTGGGACATCAGTTACAACGCATCAACCTGCATCCACACATCAGAATCACCCAAAGTCCACAGTTTACATTAAGGTTCCCTCTTGGAGTTGTGCATTCTATACATTTGGGCACATGTATTGTGACATGTGTCTGTCGTTGTAGCATCGTGAAGACTAGTTTCACTACTCTAGAAATCCTCTCTTCATCTCTCTATAACCACTGACTTTTTACTGTCACCATAGTTTTGCCTTTTTCAGAATGTTGTATAATTGGAATCATACAGTATGTAGTCTTTTCAGATTGGCTTCTTTCACTTACTAATGTTTATGTAAGATTCCTTCATATCTGTTCATGGTTAGGTAGCTCATTCTTTTTTAACACTGAATGACATTCCATTGTCTGGATTCTATTGTCCACAATCCATTCACCTGCTGAAGGGCATTGTGATTGTTTCAAAAGTTTGGCAATTATGAACTAGGCTTCTATAAACATTCCATGTGTAGGTGTTTCTGTAGATATAAGTTTTCAACTCCTGTGCCTAGAAGAGCAATTGCTGGATCATATGGAAAGTTTAGTTTTGTAAGAAATGGCTAAACTGTCATCCAAGGTAGCTTTACCAGTTTACAATCCCCCCAGCAATGAGAGTTCTTGTTGCTCCACAGCCTCACCAGCATTTGGTGTTGTCAGTTTTCTGGATTTTGCCCAGTCTAAAAGATGTATAGTGGTATCTCATTGTTGTTTTAATTTGAGTTTCCATGATGACATATGATGTGGAACATCATTTCATATGATTATTCCCCATCTGTGTATCTTTTTTGGTAAGGTGTCTGTTAAAGTCTCTGGCCCATTTTTTAATCAGGTTGAGTTCCTTATTCTTCAGTTTTAAAAGTTCTTTTTGTATTTTGCATAACAGTTCTTTATCAGATGCATCTTTTGCAAGTATTTTCTCCCAGTCTGTGGCTTGTCTTTTCATTATCTTGACATTGTCTTTCACAGAGCAGTTTTTAATTTTAATGAAGTCCAGCTTATCAATTATGTCTTTCATGGGTTGTGCCTTTGTTTTTATATCTACAAAGTCATCACCATACCCAAAGGAATATAGATTTTCTTCTATGTTATCTTCTATGAACTTTATAGTTTTGCTATGAACTACATGTTTCATGTAGGTGTGTGATCCATTTTGAGTTAATTTTTGTGAAGGGTGTAAAGTCTGTGTCTGTACTCATTTTTTTTCTCATGTAGATGCCCAGTTGTTCCAGGACCATGTGTCGAAGAGCCTATCTTTGTTCCATTGTATTGCCTTTCTTCTTTCGTCAAAGATCAATTTACTCTATTTATGTGGGTCTCTTTCTGGGCACTCTAATTTGTTCATCGATCTATTGCAGTGTTTTGATTATTGCAGTATCATAGTAAGCCTCGAAGTTGAGTAGTGTCAGTCCTCCAACTTTGTGTTTTACAGTGTTGAACCAGCCTCATATCCCAAGTATAAATCTCACTCAGTCATAGTGAATAATTTTTTATACATTGTTGGATTTGATTTGCTAATATTTTGTTGAGTATTTTTGCATTTACATTCGTGAGAGATATCTGTCTCTAGTTTTGATTCTTGTAATCTCTTTGTCTGCCTTTGGTATTAGAGTAATGCTGGCCTAAACAATGAGTTAGGAAGTATTACCTCTGTTTCTATCCTCTGGAAGACAATGAAGAAATTTGGCATAATTTCCTTTTTACACATGGTTAGAATTCATCAGTAAATTCATCTAGACCTGATGCTTTTTGTTTTGGAAGGTGTAGTTGTTGATTCAATTTCTTTAACAGATATGGCTCCATTAAGGTTGTCTATTTCTTCTTGTATGAGTTTTGGAAAATTGTGTCTTTCAAGGAACCTGCCCACTTCATCTAAGCTATCAAGTTTGTGAGCACAGTATTCCTTTCCTTTTCTTTTGTGTTCATAGAATCTGTAGTGATGTCCCCTCTTTCATTTTTGACATTAGTAACCAGCATTCTGCTTTCACAAATGAAAACACTGAGTTTAGCAAGGTTAGGCGACCTGCTCAAAGCCAAACCACCTGGCAAGTGTGGGAGCTGCGCTCAGTACATGGCACTTCGCCGACAACACAGGTAGTGTATTACCGTTTTCACAAGAGAGACATAAAATGAGGTGGGATAAAGATCAGTGCTGAGGACATGTTAAGAAAGAATGTAGCTCATTTTTACTTCTGAGCACCCCTCAGACTAAGCTGGATCCCTCGTCATTACTCCCACAGTGCCCTGCACTTCCCCTTGCCTCCCACTCACTGCATTTTTAATTATTCTATAATTATAACATGATATTATGTGCTATTCTTGTATATTATATATTATGTAATAGTTCTGTTATATTATCAAATTCTTTCCACACTAGAGCCTAAGACTATGAGGACAGGAACCACTGATGTGTTGGTAAATGTTAAACCACCAGCTCTCTGAGTTTGCCCATCTCTGTGGTTAATACTCTCAAGCTGCTGACATGCTGGCTACTGGTTTGTAGAATTCCAGAAAACTTAGCAGACCAGCTGCAGCACAACCCTGGCAGGAACTGTGTTGCTCATCACTATATCCCAGCATGGGCACTTGGTCAACACTCAACATTTCTGTTGAATAAATGGAGATTTCTTCCAAGTTGAAGTCTACAAGTCCATATTTCTTTTGTGATCTTGTCTTTGATCAGAAGATCACAATTTATATATGCCCAGTCCTAACAGTGTGCACCTGGGGAGAGCTGAGAAGGAACTCAGGGAATTACAACCACATCATTACAACCACATTGACACAACTGTTGTTGAAACATACGAGTGTGATGACATTCTCAGGCAATATGCACAGGAGGGGATGAGAAAAACATAGCTATAGTTCATGTCCTTCAGGAAAAAACTAGTGTGCTATGTTTATTAAGGATTAGTCATCTCTATTATAAATGATAACGTTCAGTTGTGCTATAGGCTCAGCCAGCACAGTCTCAAAGAACTGAGCTAGTATCTTTGTGGAGACTTTACCACGTTCTCTTCATCTCAAAAATGTAAAAAATTAGAAATGGTCACATAAGACGCCCAAAACAGCACTCTGAGCATTGTATTCTAGTGATTAAGAATGGTTGTTATACTGTCCTTGGTACCTACCGTAAGAGGCATATGTACCCATCTCCTACATTGGGTTATGAGACCCTGGAAGATTCTTCTGTGTGTTCTTCCAATTCTTTCCCATGTAGCTGCTGCAGTGAGCCCTCCAATTAAATAGACCTGCCCATACTGAATTGACTAGACTAACAATCTTATCAAAAAAGATGGTCCCACATTGTCCAGGAAAAAGCTAAGAAAACCAAAATTTAGAAATTTGTTTAAGAGCATTTAACTGTGACTTATAGGTAAAAAGGAGGATCCTATTTGGAGTTATATTCAGGGCGTTAAAAACAAATCTCAGCTATTCCTTTTCTCTCTCACTTCATAAGTCATATTTCTCTTGGTTGTTAAGAGCATGGACTACGGAGCCAAGCTCTCTTGGCTTAAAATCCTGCTTCTGCTCTGGCCAACAGCTACCTCTCCCTGGGCCTCAGTGCCCTTTTCTGTAAAGTGTGGGAAATAATTGCACCTACCTCATCTGGCTATTACGGAGATTGAATGTAGTGATGTGTATCTAGTGCTAGCACCGTGAGTGTGCTCAAGAAACATTAGCTATTCTTAGACATATTGTATCGCTATGTCTGCCCTTCCACCATAAAAAATATTTCTAGATTGTTTGAGATGTGGCTGATTTACTACCTGGATGTGTCTTCACTTTGCATATATTTATTATCTGTCAAACCAGCCTATAAAAATCCCATTTAACCAACACTTGCTATCTGAAAAGCCTTCAGCTTTTAGCTGGAAAAAGTCAGTACCTTTCTATAAAATATTACTTGAAGTATATCAGGATTTTGGTGACATAGGTAATGCTGGAAAATGATGATTTTAAATTCCTTGGAATTAACTCTAAAAGGTGTTTTACAATGCTCAAAGTGAAAATGACCTATCAGAGTACATACAAATACTTTGCACAGAAAGATGGCGTCTTTAGAGAGCATTTTATTTACTCTAACTGCCATCTAGGCTCATTTGCTATGGTCAGTGGAGACATTCAATGGCTAGATACATAGATGAAATGGATCAAATGAGACATTTCTCACTAAAATATCAGTATATTATAGTGGAATATAGTGTATTATAATACAGGATATTATAATATCAGTATAATATACTCTCCTTATAGTATATTATAAGGAGAGTGGCCTGGAAGTCAGAAGATCAGAATTTTCATGGTGATTGCCGTTAAATTGTTGTGTGACCTAGTACAAGGCTCCTCACCTCTGCAGAGTCTGTCCCTTCATCTACGGAAGACGATGATGGAGTGAGACAGTCTGTGAAGACTTTCTAGTTATGTGATTCTATAGTTTATACCCATTTGGCATCATCAGCCTTAGAGATATCTGGTTTGAATGAAACTGGGAGGGAAGGACTACCTGATCTCTGATTAGTTGATAATGTGCTCAGGGTTTATTTTTATCACTCCTGTCACTAACTGACTGGACTTACCCATGGAAACAAAAGCCTTCTGCAGTTTCATGAATTCAAGATCAGATGAATTAGAAGAAACAAGTCTAAGATGAGTGAATTTTTTTCCCCTTATTTAATTCAAATTGATTATTTCAAACCCCATCTCCTGGATCTGCATCCTAGCAGATCATATGAAAGTGAGAATTCTGTTTAGCTTCTTGGTGCCACAGGCTTCATTTTTTCCAGACACAATGCTTTATTAGCATTCTGTGATAAACATTTATTCATTTATGTAGTCATTATTTATTTACATCTCTAAGTGGCACTGGCATTTGACAACATTTCAAGGACCAAAAAGCAAACTGCTCAACCAAATCAATGCAAACTGCAAAGCGCCAGCCCTCCCGCTTGCAGAGTGCCCCTGTCCAGTGTAGGCAACTGCGTTCTGTGACGTTTCTCTGGGCTCTACGGATCGCAGAAGGGATTACACACTTAGACACTGATGGGGTAGCACTTCATTTCAGCTCCTTTAAAAATAATATTGACTGTCTTTCTGATAAGAAAAACACTTTCAATCACTTTTTTAATTATAAAAGTAATGTCTGATCTTTGTAGAAACTTTGAAAAATATTTTTAAGTAATCAAAAGTACCGGAATTACTTGCAATCTCATCAGTCAGAGATAACCACCATTAATACTGTGGTGTGTTTCCTCCCAGATTGCTAGTTTTTTTTCCTTGCATATAACACGCACACACGAGTGTATTTTTAAAAACAAAATAAGGATTGTACCAGACATACTGCTTATTCTTTTCATCTAAAAATATACAGATAATATTTCCTTAAGTATGACAAAAGTATATTTTTGAATGGTGGCTTATTGTTCCATCATATGAATTTACTATAATTTTTTAAAATTAACTTTCCATTGTTAAATACTTAGGTTATTTCTATTTTTCACTCATAAATAAAACTATGAAATACATCATTGTACATAAGTTATAATACACACCTATAATTATTTCCTTGGAACAACTTAATATCAATGGAATTATCAGGTCAAAGTATATTTTCTTTCTTTCCAGCAGTCACTGTGGGGATCTATGTTACTGAATGCTCACCAAGACTTCAAATTATCATTGAAAAAATTTCTATCAACTTAATAAGGAAAAAATTATAATTTGTATTTCTTATGACTAACAGTACCTTTTATCATGTGCATGTTTTGTTTATTTTTCTTTTTTAAGTGCATTATTTATGTGCATCCTTTTTGTACTCCCAGCAAATCTGCTGAAAGAATCTCAAAGAATCAGTGGGTGGACTTCTTTTTAGCCACTAGGTGAGTGGTAATTTCTGGCTCCATGAAAAATCCAATGGCAAACTCTTATATCACCAGCCTTGTGAAGGTAGGACACTAAGTCGATATATGTGATACACAGGAAGCTGATGGAAATTGCTTTAAACTGAATGCTTGTGTCCTCACAAAATACAAATGTTGAAATCTAATATCCAGAGTGATGGCACTTAGAGGTGGGGCCTGAGGGAGGTGATCAGGTCACGAGGGTTCCCTCATAACTGGAATCAGTGCCCTTATAAAAAGGACCGCCCCCCAACTCACTTGTCCCTTCTACCATGTGAGGTTATAACAAAAAGACATTATCTACATATAAACTGAGGAGTGGGTAAACATTTTGACTTATTAATTTTTATTTTATTTATGTCACAAAAATTTCATAGTTCTATGATCATAATGAACTAAAACTTTTAAAGTATAACTACAAAACAAACAAGGGAAGCAGACCAGGATAATTTCCTTGATTTATTTATCATTTCAAATTGTCAAGAAATTATCAGTACCATTTTTGCTCTTGCTATATTTCTTTTTTTAAGCATTTTATTATTATTTTATTTGTCAGAATTGCCAGACTCAGGGTCTCTACTGAACAAGTGAAGAAATAGAAAACTTCTACTGTTTTGAAAAGGCAAGTCCGACAAACAAGCACCCACTCAGAATGGAGCAAGTGCAGAGTGCAGCCTGGGCGGGGCGGCCTGCAACCACGGGAAGGGACTCGTTACCCCACCTCTGAGAGCTGTGTTTCCCGGCAGAGGTGGAACTGAGGCAGAGGCGTCTGCTGCTCCACTAGGCGGCCCAGTCTGGGAACTGGAATCAGTGGTGCATGTATCTTTCACACCACGTCTCTGGGCAAGGCCTGGGCAGTCAGGAGGAAGTTCTGAAGCCCTGATGTTTGTTGCCATCAAACTCCACTGTTCTACAGATTGCACCGAAGACTGGGGTCTGGCTTGGGGTGGCTTCATTATGTACGGGCTGGCAGTCTACCACGTTGATTTGAAACTCAGTGGGAGGCAACATTCCAAAAACTCACTCAAGAACTCTAGTCCTGAAACAGCGTTTTTCTTCTACTAGCCGTTGACGAACTCCTCAGCAGCCCTGCAGGCCTGATGCACGTAGGTCTGGAAGTCCACTGATGTCATCTCCAGCTCTGCTGAAGGAGGTCTCTGCCCAGGTGTGTCCTGCACCTGTGGGAGCCAGGGCTCTGCAGGTGAACTCGGGGGTCAGCTGGAAAGGGGGGGATCATGGCCCCTGTTAGCATGGGTCACAGTAGCCCCTTTGCTTTATTTCTTTAACTTAAACAATTTCCAAATGTTTTCTTTCCTTTTTACCCTTTCTTATTTATCGCATTTTCCATTGGCATTTTTTTCTTGGTTTAAATGTTAACCCCCCAAAACATAGCCTCCATTTATGTGAAATAGCATTGCCATTTCTCCAAATGATCTTCTATTTTCTGTCTTTTTAATTTTTATTATGCTTATCAAGATATTTTACTTCTTTCACTTTTATGCTTTATTTTATAATTATTTATTTTGGCTCTACTACAATACAATCAGAACCGAAAAAGACATCATTCTCCTCTAGTCTACAAACCCCTTACAAGAGGAGAAAGTCTATGAGTGTGGGTCTCAGTTACTCTTCCCTCACTTTGCTTTAAAGAGTAATTCATATACTGCATATTTGGATAATTAATTTCATTGGAAACTATCTTACCTCTCTGTAGTCTCTATACATCTGGGATGCCATGTGTTGTAATTTTCCAAGTTATATGATGCTTCTCGATTATTATTACGATTAGAAGTCCCTGCCCTTCCTATTCCAGGCATCCCTGTTCTCTGTTCAGGTCACACGTGCGCTTTGCTCTCTCAGTGTGCTTCCTTCTTTCCGATATTCTGAGACCAGCTGCTTTCACAGGACAGGGAGGGCGACTGGAGATCCGGTGACTGGCCGGATGAAAGAGGAGCCGTGGGTTCACAGCTTACTGTGTTTGTGCCCTTTCGTTTTAGATAGCTGCTTCCATAAATGCTTTAACCTTTGATGGAACTCTTGGTTTTTAGTTTTCAATTTGAGCTTATATGTGTGCATTCCCCACAGTGTTTTGAATGAAGCTGTTGCTGATTTTGTGGGTCTGGACACTTGATATCGACATGATAAAGGATAACTATGTTTGCCTGTAAGAGAATATGGGCTAGCAATTAACATCAATGCTATCACAGGCCAGCAGAGTGTGTGAACTGGCCATTTTCAGAACCAACTCTGAGATAGTTATCACTGCCAGTTATTATATAGTGGATAAAGACAACTGGATTAATCAAGCTAGCAGGCATTTATCTTGTGTGGCTAGCACTAAGGAGTAGAATGCCAATATACAGAATGTACTTACTTGACAGCCATCTGTTTACCCTTTGATGCATTTCATCTTAAAGGACGGTTTGTGCTAATTAAACAATTTACACTACCAATAACAGTTACATTAGTATATTCCCACAGTATATTCCCACGTGCTTTTTTGATCTTCTGCGTGTAATTTTTTTAGAGTCTAGTTAGGCTACTTGGATTGGATTAATTTTAACTCCTCCTGCTTCTTGTTCCAGCATATGACCTCTTTATGAGCCACTTACTGTTTGATCTCAAGTTTCTTTCTCTCTGATGATAACAAGGGTGATATCAATGTAACCCCAGAAACACCTGGATATTTACCACCTGTTTGGTTCTTTTTCATTTGGTTTCAAATCAAATCTTGGCACCAGATATTGTGAGGCTGTGTATCACAGAGCAGATCCTGACAAGCAGTCTGTGAAAAATAGACAGCAGCTGGCTGATTGAGAAAGGAGCTCCCTCTCATTGCCAGTTGC
>PVKM010040520.1:0-13422 GCA_004027735.1 Carollia perspicillata
CTGACTGACTCCATTCCTGTCTGTATTCCCTGCTTTCCAACTGATGTCAGGCAGGGTTAAGTCTCCTTGTTTTGTAATATATGCTAGTTTTCCTCCTCATTTTCACTGCTCACCCTCTCCCTATATTTATCTTTCACTCAGCTCCTTTTCCTTCAACAGCTCAAAACCTGAGAACAGGAATGAATAACAATGCCTGTGTCTGCAGAATTTTTTTGTGGTTGAAGACTGACCTTTCTTAGGTGACACTACTTAGATGATTTTGCAGCTTTAAAACTGGGACACCCACTGTCTCTCATGCTGCTGGCTCCCAGGCCCTGCTTTGAACATTTCTATTCTTCTGAACCTCACACCTCCCTCATCAAATATTGACTGGAAGTAACATGACAAAATTTAATACCTCAGAGTTTTTTTTAGCATATACATCATAAAGAATACACATGTGGTCCAACAGAGAGGCCACATCAACAGCCTTCAGTACTTCTAACCACACATTACATATAAAGAATCTGTAAAAAATAACACCCAGTATCCCTACATGTGTATCAGTATTGGGGCTCTTGTCATGTGTTAAGCATTGACATTTTATGCCAAATCACTTGTGTTTTGGGTGAGGCCTTCTTCATGGTAGGGAATTTGGTAACATTTGTCCACAACCAAATACATGCCTATAGTACACCAAATCCCTAAATATATATTTAAAAAAGAGAGAAATAAAGAGATAGAGAGAAAATGAAAGAAGTTGAAACAAAGGTGGAGAAATAAAAGTACAATATTCAAAGAAGTAAATAAGTAAAAAGTGACATTTTAAAAGGCAAATTTTTAAAAATCTTCAGAGAAAGATATATTTTATTTATTTTTCAGAGAGGGAGGAAGAGGGAGGGCAAGAGAGAGACAGAAAATGTCGGGAACCTGGGCTGGGCAGAATCTGGCCTTTCGGCTGATGTAATCATCTCGGGGGTTTACGCTCCTCAGAAACAACAAGGAGCATGCGCAGAGCACGAACACAGGCTACCAATCAGAGTATAGGACACGCACCCTGGCATGCGCGCAGTAACCTATCAAGAAGCACTCCTTTGTGTACCCCTCACCAATCAAGTAGCGACACACTTCCCCTTTCCCCCCTCTATATAAGTCTTTGCTCGGAAATAAAATTTTGCAGCTTGATTAGAACTTATTGTCTTGCTGCCATTCTTTGCGTCTCTTGTCCCTCTCACCCATTTGCTCCAGACAGGTGGTTGAGCCCCTGTTGACTGCTCTGCTGGCCAGAGCAAGAAAACATCAATGTGAGAGAGAGAAACTTTGATCACTTGCTTTTTGTATTCCATCCCTTATCAGGGATTGAACCCACAACCTAATTTGTTGCCCCGATTGGGGACTAAACTAGCAACATATTGGTGAATGGAATGATGTTGCGACCAATTGAGCCACTTGACCAGGATGGCATTATTTTTACTTGGAACATGTATGTGATGTCACAACTTTGGCTTTACTGTGAAGAAACTAGTTGAAAAACCACTTTGTGGTGACACAAAATGTTCATATCACCAGACAGCATCCATAGGAAACCATCATGTAGGCTGCACATCACATAGATGGATATGAGCACAAGATCTATTTGAAGTATAACAGGAGTCCATGGAAAGTTATATGGCAGATGTACTAACATTTAGACGTTTTCTTAGTGTTAAACACATAAAGGTGAGTACCAAAAAAATGTTGCCTACAGTGGTATGATGTTTCCAAAATTATACTGATGGATTTCAGACCTGATTTAGTTAGTATTTTAGCCACATTTTACTTTTTGTTTGGAAATTTTGCCATGCCTGAGGTTTTCCACCCAACACACGTAACGACAGACCTCAGTGTTTTGTTTTGTTTTTTTGTATGTCATACACCTGTGACAGTGTCTCTTGAAAATAGTTCCAGTCCTCATCTCCAGTGAGCCAGTTGGGTCACTTGACACTCCAAAGAAACACAATGTCACTATTGTGATCACAAAACAAGTGTTTGTACTCAGCTCTTCCTTCTGAAACCTGGGACCCTTGTTAACTTCCTAGGAATCTGTGGAAAAGCTGTGCCCAATGCAGCTGAATATTAATGAAAATGTCATAGGTGACAAGCCAAGTACCCTGAGAACCTTTCAGGAAAGTCTAATTGGAAAAAACCCACCAAGTTAATGCAACTTTTAAAAAGTCAGCTCACACCCACATTGAGAGAACAAAACAGAAGAAATCTGGTACTTGCCAACATTCTAGGAACAGATTACGATCAAGTTTACTTTACTGAACAAGGTTAAGAGATCGAAATGTTTGCCAGCTGTCTCCACACATTCTCAAGATGTGTGTTTTGGGAAAGGTCATAATAAAACTCTTTCCTAAACTATAAACACCAAATCCAGCTTCCCCTCTAACGAGTTTGCTCATTCAGCTGTGACTATTCTCAGGTAGCTTACGTTGTTACTGTGATCCCATGTGGGCAGCATTGCAGTGATTGCCATTTTGTGTGTGTTGTTGTGTGGGGAAAATGTCAAGAGTAGTGGGTGACTTTTCTGGTCAGAAGCAGTTTGTTAGGTATTGGAATCCTGCTGGGTCTGTCAGTTGTGTACCTATAGGGTCATGGCTTGCAGAATAAGAAGGGAGTGGTGGAGAACCAGCTACTCTACATTCTTATACTTCTGAGCTACTGAGGTTTCCTTTGGTTTTGTCTTAAGGTTTAAGGTATCTGTAGTTTTCTAATAAGAATAAATTTTAAAGATTATGGTGGTGTTCCAATCTGCGGCGATGCCCAGGCAGTCCCCTAGTGTTAACTGACGGATTTCCAGACAACATCTTTTCAAAGATCCACACAGAAATTCATGGAGAAGCAGCTAGTCAGGTACAAATTCTCTGTAGCCTTAGATAGGGGGTATGTACCCCAAAACAACAACTGTCAAAAACTGTCAGAGGTGACATTGTGCACAAAACATCTGTAGAGCCAAAATCTTAACATGTCAAGGGCCAGCCTATATCCCAGGCCCAGTCACTGGGACACTCCCAGAGTCTCACACTAGATCTCACTCCATCCCACTCCCAGCGGAATCCGAGTATCCATTCTCTCCATCACCAGCTGCTAAATGAAGGTGTACAAAGTCAGTGCTCACATATTTGTTGGAATATTAGTTTAAATGACATGTTCTTTGATTTCACAGCAAGTCATAAACATCTTGCCTTTGGCTACAGTTTTCATGGAACTCTCTTCCTAAGGTGTTTGTGTACCAGTCAGCTTCGTTGTCCTTTCTGTCCTTCTCAGACACGTACCCACTATCACACTTTATAGCACCATTTTTACACAAAATGGCACATGTGATTAAGCTATTCCAGCTGTTTTTCTACTACTTATCACGCAACAAACCTAGACCCTCATGTCAGACTTTGTGACATGACTTTTTTCATGAATTCCCACAAGGGAGAGCATTTTTCACAGGGTCATAATCTAACAGCACCTCTAGACCTGACTTAATTGCATTTAGTTGCCGTGTCTGCAGTTCTGCCAAATATGACTAAATTGTCTCCTGATAAGGATTATTAGTATGCTTGTACTGTCGAAATATAGTGCAATGTTGGTGGGTGTAAACAATATACTTATAAACTTACAGTTTTGTAACTTCGAATTTTAAGCTTAGGTTGTGGGCTGGATTGTTTTCTCCTGAGGACCCTTTCCCTCTCTTGCAGGTGAGTTTGTTTAAACTTCTTGTTCCCAGGTGTTTCCTCTGTGCTTCTCTGTGACCTGACCTTTTGGTACAGGCTGCACTTTTATTGGATTAAGACACCCCCAAATTAACTCACTTAACATCATTCCACTAAAAACTATCAATCTGAATACAGACACACTGTGGGGAAAAGGGCCTTTAGACTTCAAATTGTGAATTTTTAAAACACATTTGAGACATTAACATGCTCCTGCTTGGCTGGAGACACACAGAAATGAGACTGCAGGTAGGAAGATATGCATATGTAATATTTTCATGTGTTTCATAGCTACAGCCAAATTTGAATAACAAATTCTGTGCTCAAGACATTGCCACCAGCAGTCTCTGTTGGTGGTTGCCTTTTTCCATCAAGCCTTACTTGAAATTTATAATTGTTTCAAACCCAGTTGTCAAGTTGTCCAATGCTGTCCCGGTTGACTTCGATGTGCACTGTATTTTACCAATATTTTGTGGCAGATGTCAGTCATTTACCAGTGATATGGATTTCTTATCTTACAAGTCATGTGATCAGATACTGTCCTTGGGAAGGGCATATTTCTTCCTTAAATCTCCAAGTATTGGTGTTCACTAAGTCTGAAATTTCTACAATGAAGATATCAAACCTTAATTAAATAAAAACAATCAGTGCCTTTAAAAGAAATCTAATGGATTCGATTAATGTGTATGTTTCCTATACAGGGCCCTTAAATTGCAGAAGCATAGAATTCTGCAGAACCTGTCGGGTCCTGGCAGGGGAAGTCCAGCCTCAATAGCTCAGAGGGAATATGGTTTTGCCACAATTTTGGCGGTTTTCGGTGCTGGCCCGAAAAATCTTGAGAACCATTTGACATATTTAAGTCTCTGTTTCGCCATCCATGTGTTTGCGTTATTTGTTGTGGAGTCACTGGGAAAATGCTCTTTATTCAAACTATTTATACTTAAGAACAAGGGAAGACTCTTGTTCCTAAGCTTAAAAAATGCCTTCAAAAGAATGATCATCTAATTCCTCTTCATCAACTGTCTCAATGATAGCTCATTTACAGGTCAGAATTTATTTCAGTTTGGGCACCCTGTCTTTTTTATTATTTTATTTTATTTTATTATTTTATTTTATTTTATTTTAGTTATTCAAGTACAGTTTTCTGTCGTTTACTCCCGTCCCAGTCCACCCCCCCAGTGCTCCCCTGGGCACCCTGTCTTTATACATGTGTCCCTGAAGAACTCTGAGTTCCTGCAGGAGCTCCACATTGTCATTCTCTTAGTGGTTTTTGGTGATATTGTTTACATTATATCCCTTTTTGTTTAGCTAAATATGAAGGTGACATCTGATTGTCACTTTGAGGATCTTTTAGAATGCATAATGCAGAGGATTTTCATAATGTCCATGGTAGCAGCCTACCCCTGTCAAAACATTTTCAAAATGATGACCCACCTGTTCATTGGTGTCACGGACCCCCACTTGCAGGGTCCATGGTGTTTTAGTTGAAACAAAAGAAATTCACACGGACTACCGAATCCTATGGAAAAAAAGGGCGAGCGGCTTCTCTCTCAAGGGGACGGAAAGCCTCAGCCCTTGCTCCATGAGTTTTTATTGTCTTACTGAGCAGATTACATGAAGGTCCTCATTAACTATGCACTGGTTCACTTTAGGTGGTTACCTTATACGGAAAACAAAGGAGAGGAGGTAATCACATCACAGAAGAGGGATATTTGCAGATGCAAAGGCAAAAGTGGTTGAACCAGTTACACTGGTCCTTCGAAGGTTTAGCATGGTATTTAGGAAGTTACTTTGAGGTAAATGTTTGCCCCTGGGGTCTGGGCCCACTCCATGCAGAATGATCTCCTACAATTGGTCTGGTATTTAGTACATTACAACATATCCTAGACCAGCTTTTTACTTATGTGAGCATTGGCCACATCCTAGGTACCACAGGACTCTTCCCAAGACCGAGTTGCGTCCTGGGAATATCCCTTATCTCTCTGAGGCTCAGTTTGCTTCTATACAAGGTGGGTATTAGAAAGCAAATCCTGTATTATTTTGGTAGGATCAACTGGATCAGCCATGGCAAGCGCTTACCTAGTACCTGGTTTTGCAGTATATACTGCTGGGCCTGTTGTGAGCATTCATCTAAATAAATTTCAGTCACCCATGAAAAGTTACCTGCCTTCTTCCTCACTAGCTTGTGGACCTTGTGAGTTTGAAAAAGAGGTAGAATGCAGTGTTTAAGGAATTAGACATGGTTTCCATCTGCTCTTGATTTTTGTCTTTTCTATGGCCAGATTAAAGATCTTTTAGGGCAGTAGATAAGTATAATGTCCACTGAGATAACTGGTACTATTTTGGGTGAGGTTCACTGATTCCACTATATATGATACATCTGGTGTGTTGTGACCTTTCAAGGCCACACAGTTTCATAAGATTCAGGCAGACGGAAGAATATTCACAGAGCCATTGAGATGTCTGACACGCCTTTATCCAAGAGAGGGCAAAGCACACCCAGTTCAAGCTGTATGTCCCCCCGATTGTCACCAGCCCCCTTTGTGTGGCACCCCAGCTTGGAACTGAGTGTGGCCCACTGCACATCTCTCATCACCCAGCATGTCACCCAGAGGGATCGTCTACATCCTTAAGTACTGTACTATAGACAAGCCAGCAAGGCGTCAACAGACTTAAGCAACAGAGCTTCACACTATGCACATGAGCCCACTCAAGGCTATGGGAATAGTAGTTTAGCAGACCCAGTCTCAAGGCTGTGAGAACAATACTTTTCAGGCCCATTCTCAATTTTATAGAAATATGTGTATGTTTATGTCCTATGAAATATGTTTATAGGAAACTGCTTGCCTTAATTGCCCAGACACCTGGGTGAGGAAGCCAGACTGCCTCCCTTTACCCTGCAACTGGTGCAGTTTAAAACACAAGGAGACTTAAGCATGCTCGACATCAGTTGGAAAGCAGGGAATATAGGCAGGAATGGAGTCAGTTGCAAGGCCAAAAGTGGTGGGTGGATCTAGAATTATCTGTGAGGCAGGGAATGGTAGGATGCTAACTTCTAATGGAAGGTAGGCAGATGTGGGTAAGAGAGAAGCAGGGCTGCCATCAGTTGAAAATGTAGAAGAGGTTGGTGAGGCTGGTCTCAGTTTAAGCTTATTTTTAAATGTGATGTAAAAGAGTATCCAGTTTTTGTTGATTATGTATATTTTGTTTAGCCAGGATGAGCTGTTGAAAAGCCTGTCAACTCAGCAGTGTATATCTTTACTTTCTCTGTCATAGATTAGTTTTTTCATGGAAGAGGGTTTAATCCTGGGCACTCTATAGCGTTCCAGTGTTTTAAGTGTCTGTTTTGTGCCAATACCTTTCTGTTTTGATTATTGTACTGTTGCGGAAAAACGGACTCTGACATGATGTGGGGTCAATGGAGTGAGCGCTTTATTAACGCATGCAGACCCAGAGGAGACAGCCTCCAAATTCTGGGCCCCGAACATGGGGAGTAAGGTTTCCTATATACTATCAGACTGTGGTGCGAAAGCTGTGGCGGGAAGTGTTGCAGGCAGATTACAGAAGCTGAATGCGGGAGTTAGCCGGGTGCAGGCAGTAAGGCGGGGGGGGGGGGGTGAGTGATAAATCGGTTAAGGGTCCCTATCTTGACTTAGCAGCCCAAGCAGTTCTACAGAAGTGGGAAGCGAAAACTAGGTTGCTTCTTGGGCGTTACTAAAAATGGCTTGCTTTTCCCTTACAGTACCTTTAGAGTATTGTTTGAGAACATGGAGAATGACATCTATATCTTTGTTCTTTCTTCTCTAAGTGTATTTGCTTCTTCAAGGTACTTGTCGTTCCATATAAATTTTAGAATTTTCATTTCTGAGAAGACTGTGTATACTAGCTTGACATGATTTCAGTTGAACCAATTAATTGCTTTGGGAAATATCATAATTATAACAGTTTAATATTTCCAGTATCAAGGAATTGTTTATCCTTCTATTTTTTTTGTGTGTTAATTTCAATTTCTTCAATGTCCTATAATCTTGAGAGTACAGGTCGTTCACCTCTTTGTTGGTGTCAATTCAGAGGCAATTATTTCTTTTTCATGCAATTGTCAATGGGATTGTTTTCATTATCTCTTCTTCCTGTTTATCATTATATATCAATGTGACAGATTTCTGTACATTTGCATTTTATTTCTTAATGAATCATTTTATTAATTCAACTAATTGTCGAATTCTTTAAGAAATTGTAGATCATCATATCATCTGCAAATAGTGACGATTTTTATTCTTTTTCAGTTAGAGGTGTTTTATTTTCCCCTCTGATTGCTAGTGTAATTATTCCAATGCTATTTCAAATAATAGTAATGAAAGTAGACATTGTTGACTTGTTTTTGATTTTCAAGAGAACGTGTTCCTTATGTCACAATTGAGTATATAGTTTGTCAAGAGGTGGTCACATATACTCTTTGTCAAGCTGAGATTGTTTCCTTCTAGAAGCCATCTTTGAAATATGTTTATCAGTAATGCATATAGTATTCTATTTCTTTTTCTGTATCTCTTGAATATTCATATGATTTTTTGAAGTGGTGAATCACATCAACTGTTTCCTGGATGTTGAGCCATTCTTGTATCGCTGGTATAATTAACACTTGATCAGGGTGTACACTCTTTTTGTTGTATCATTCGATTTGGTTTGGCAGTCTGTTGTTAACAGTTTGTGTGTACATTTTACATTTACCAAGAATATAGACCTGTAAGTCCCTCTGTCTCTCTCTCTTTTTTTTTCAGATTCTTGCACTGGTTTGGGTATCAAAGTAATGCTGGCTTTATAAGATAAATTTGTAAGTGAACTTCATAATTTATGGATTAATTGAGAAGGATATGTACTAATCATTGTCATATTTGTTAGAAGTGCCCCGTAAATCTCTCTGGGCCTGGGATTTTAGTTTTGGGTGTTTTATTTACTGATTCAAATGTGTTGCTAGGAATTGATTTGTTGGTATAATGTGATTTGTTATGATTTAGTCATCAAAGGGAGTATGATTTAACATGTTTCAATTTTATTAGATGGTCCAATGTGTTGTACATAATTGTTGATGGTATTCTTTAAAATTTTTTGTGTATTTGTAGTGTTCATTATTTTTTCTCTTTTTTCCTGGTCTTATTTCTTTTTATTCTCTCTTTACAGCTTGATGGATCTTATTAGGGGTTTTTCAAACATATTTTCCATTTCAAATACAGAGACATTATTTCATTAGTCTTTACATTTTTTCTCCATTTCCTTTATTATGGCACTGATCTTTGTTTTATTTTTATTTCACATTACTTTTTTGGTTAATTCTTTTGTAATGTATTAGAAATTCTAGTGACTTTATTGAAATTTTTCTGCTCTTTAGTTAGAACTGTATAGTTATAGTCTCTTCTTTTAAGAAGTTTTCCATAAATGCAGATTTTCCAAGACCATATTTGAATTTATATTTGTCTCAATGTAGTTGTGGAGTTTCTGTTTCTTTTAATTTTTTAAAGCCTTTACTTATTTATTTTTTTAGACTTGAAGAAGTGAGGGAGATAGGGAGGGAGAGAAACATCAATGGGTGCTTGCCTCTCACACTTCCCCTACTGGGGACCTGGCCTGCAACCCTGGCATGTGCCCTGATTGGGAATTGCACCAGCAACACTTCAGTTCAATGGCTAGCACTAAATCCACAGAGCCACATCAGCTAGCTCCATTTGTCTTAATTTTTTTATGTATTAAGGGTTTGGTAGTGATTAATTTCCAAATTTATTGGTTGTTTTTGTTTTCTTTACCTATATTGATTTCCAGTTTCTTACCATTGTGGTCAGAAAATATTGTTAACATAGTCCTGGCTGCTGTGGTTCAGTATACTGAGCACTGGCCTGTGAATGAAAGGGTCACCAGTTTGATTCCCTGTCAGGGTACATGCCTGGGTTGCAGGCCATGTTCCCACTTGGGTGCACAAGAGAGGCAACCACACACTGATGTTTATCTCCCTCGCTTTTTCCTTTCTTTGCACTCTCTCAAGAAAAAAATGAATAAAATCTTTTTTTTTAAAGCGAAAGAAAACATAACTAATAGAACTGTAAAATTTTAAATATATTGAGGGCTATTTTTTCTCCTAGTACAAGATCTATCTTGGAAAACTTTTCATGTGAAATAGAGAAAAAAAATGTGTACCTCTGTAGTTTTAATGCAATGGTCTAGAAATATCTATCAAGAATACTTGCTTTATAGTTAGTCTAATTTTATTTTTTTAATTTTCTAAAACAGGGTTTTAAAATAAGATTCTTCTTCTTTATCCATATCATACCACATTTAATTTTCAAAAGAAACTTTTGAAATAAATGCTTTTCACCTCAGCATTATAGACGAGGAAAGTAAAAGGTGTTTGAAGACACTGAAATAGAGAACAGGCTGACAGTGCCCAGAGGGGACAGAGGAGGGAATTTCAGGGGGAAAGGGGAAGGGTTTACAGGAACAAGTATAAAGGACACATGGACAAAAACTGGGGGGTGGGTGGAAATGGGAGGGAAGTAGGAAGGGCTAGGGGGTGGGCTGGGATGGGAGTAAAAGACATAAAGCTGTACTTGAACAACAATTAAAATAAAATAATTTTTAAAAAGGCATTTCAGCTACTTTAAATTCACAAAGCCATTAATACCATTTCCAGTTTTTCATCCATGAGCTCTCTGCTTCCCTATCCATCCATGTTTAGTAATAACACAGTAAAAAAGTTTAGAAAGATTAGTAAGATGGATGGAAAAGAGAATTGCCTGGTTCTAGCAAGGAGTTTTCAGCAGTTTTTGTACTACTGACTTTGTGGGTCTGTAGTTCAGAGTCTAGCCACAGGTTGTATGGCAAAGGATGAAGATGATACAGTTGATCATAGAAAGGCACAGGAAAAAGTCCAGCAGTAGAAGTGTAAAAAAAAAAAAACAACAAAGAAAGTGGCAACAAGTTTACAAAGGGGTTGGACCAAATCCAGAGTACTTCCTGGCCCTTCTCACCCATAATGTCATTCTCCTTTCCCCAGGGCATGTACTGTAAAAATGGGAGGCACTTTCTCTATAGTCAAAGATCACTAACATCTACCTATTGTCTTGTGATCCTTCACTCAAATCCACATTTGGAAAATGCCTGCAGATACAAACAATGCTAAGAAAACACCACATATGACATATGTGGAGATGACATCAAGTGATGTGTAGCTCGACTGCCTGATCCTTTGACCAAAACTAAAGATCAATTGTTGTGTCCCCCTTTTTTTCCATTTTGTTTTCTTTTCTTTTTTAATTTTTATTTTAATTGTTATTCAAGTACAGTTTTCTGTCTTTTACTCCCGTCCCAGTCCACCCCCCCAGTGCTTCCTGCCTCCCTCCTATTTCCACCCCGCTTAGTTTTTGTCCATGTGTCCTTTATACTTGTTCCTATAATCCCTTCCCTTTTCCCCTGAAATTCCCTCCCCTCTGGTTACTGTCATCCCATTTTCTATTTCAATGTCTTTGGTTATATTTTGCTTGCTTGTTTGTTTTGTTGCTTAGGTTCCTGTTAAAGGTGAGATCATATGGTATTTGTCTTTTACTGCCTGGCTTATTTCACTCAGCATAATTCTTTCCAGTTCTATCCATACTGTTGCATAGGGTAGGAGCTCCTTCTTTCTTTCTGCCACATAGAATTCCATTGTGTATATGTACCATAGTTTTTGATCCATTCATTTACTGATGGGCACCTAGGTTGCTTCCAACACTTGGCTATTGTAAATTGTGCTGCTATGAACATTGGGGTGCATAGGTTCTTTTGGAATGGTGTTTCAGGGTTCTTGGGATATAATCCTAGCAGTGCAATTGCTGGATCAAAAGGCAGTTCAATTTTTAGTTTTCTGAGAAAATTCCATACTGTTTTCCATAGTGGTTGTACCAGTCTGCAATCCCACCAGCAGTGAACTAGGGTCCCCTTTTCTCCACACCCTCTCCAACACTTGTTGTTTGTTGCTTTGTTTATGGTGGCAATTCTTACCAGTGTAAAGTGGTATCTCATTGTGGTTTTCATTTGCATTTCTCTGATGGCTAGCGATATTGAGCATCTTTTCATGTGTCTCTGAATCCTGTGTATGTCCTCCTTGGAGAAATGCCTGTCCAAGTCCTTTGCCCATTTTTTAATTGGGTTGCTTATCTTCTTGGAGTGGAGTCGTGTAAGTTCTTTGTATATTTTGGAGATTAAACCCTTGTCTGAGGTATCATTGGCAAATATGTTTTCCCATAGAGTTGGTTCTCTTTTTATTTCAATGCTGTTTTCTTTAGCTGTGCAGAAGCTTTTTATTTTGATGAGATCCCATTTGTTTATTCTTTCCTTTATATCCCTTGATCTGGGGGACATATCAGTAAAAGTGTTGCTGCATGAGATAGCTGAGATTTTCCTGCCTATGTTCTCCTCTGGGATTTTAATGGTGTCAGGCTTATATTTAAGTCTTTTATCCATCTTGAATTTGTTTTTGTGTATGGTGTAAGTTGGTGCTCGAGTTTCATTTTTTTGAACGTAGCGGTCCAGTCCTCCCAACACCATTTGTTGAAGAGACTATTTTTACTCCATTTTATGGTGTTGCCCCTTTGTCAAATATTAACTGACTGTAGAGACTTGGGTTTATTTCTGGTCTCTCTGTTTTGTTCCATTGGTCTATGTGCCTGTGTTTATGCCAGTACCAGGCTGTTTTGATTACAGTGGCCTTGTAATACAGTTTGGTATCAGGTATTGTGATCCCTCCTACTTTGTTCTTCTTTCTCAAAATTGCAGCTGCTATTCAGGGTCATTTATGGTTTCATATAAACTTTTGAAGTGTTTGTTCTATGTCTGTGAAATATGCCATTGGTACTTTGATAGATATTGCATTGAATCTGTATATTGCTTTGGGTAAAATGGACATTTCGACGATGTTGATTCTTCCAGTACATGAACACGGTATATGTTTCCATTTGTTTGTGTGTTCCTTGATTTCATTCTTCAGTGTTGTGTAGTTTTCTGCATACAGGTCTTTTATCTCCTTGGTTAAGTTTATTCTAGGTATTTTATTTTTCTTTTTGCTATATCAAATGGGATTTTTTTCTTGATTTCTGCTTCTGCTGTTTCATTGTTGGTATACAAAAATGCCTTTGATTTCTGGATATTGACTTTGTATCCTGCTGTTTTGCCAAATTTATTTATTAGGTTGAGCAGTTTTTGGGTAGAGTCTATAGGATTTTCCATGTACACTATCATATCATCTGCAAACAGTGACAGTTTTGTTTCCTCCTTTCCGATTTGGATGCCTTTTATTTCCTTTTCTTGTCTGATTGCTGTGGCTAGAACTTCCAAAACTATATTGAATAGAAGTAGTGAAAATGGACAACCTTGTCTTTTTCCTGATCTTAGTGGAAAGCTTTTAGTTTTTGTCCATTGAGTATGATGTTGGCTGTAGGTTTCTCTCTCTTTTTTTTTTAAAAATATATTTTATTGATTATGCCATTACAGTTCTCTCATTTCCTCCCTTCATTCCCCTCCACCCTGCACACCCCCTCCCACCCACACTCCCCTTCTTTAGTTCATGTCCATGTATCATAAGTTCTTTAGCTTCTACATTTCCCACACTACTCTTGCTCTCTCCCTGTCTATTTTCTCCCCACCATCTATGCTACTTATTCTCTGTACCTTCTCC
>PVKM010040521.1:0-13422 GCA_004027735.1 Carollia perspicillata
TGTGAGTTTGCTATCCTTTCACTATTCATATTTTTTATCTTCTTTTTCTTAGATAATTCCCTTTAACATTTCATATAATAAGAGCTTGGTGATGATGAACTCCTTCAACTTGACCTTATCTGAGAAGCACTTTATCTGCCCTTCCATTCTAAATGAAAGCTTTGCTGGATAAAGCAATCTTGAATGTAGGTCCTTGCCTTTCATGACTTGGCATACTTCTTTCCAGCCCCTTCTTGCCTGTAAGGTCTCTTTTGAGAAATCAGCTGACAGTCTGATGGGAACTCCTTTGTAGGTGACTGTTCCCTTATCTCTTGTTGCTTCTAGAATTCTCTCCTTCATTTTAATCTTGGCTAATGTAATTATGATATGCCTTGGTGTGTTCCTCCTTGGGTCCACCTTCTTTGGGACACTGAGCTTCCTGGACCTCCTGGAAGTCTATTTCCTTTGCCACAGTGGGGAAGTTCTCCTTTATTATTTGTTCAAATAAGTTTTCCACTTGTTGCTCTTCCTTTTTTCTTTCTGGTACCCCTATAATTCAGATGTTGGAAGGTTTAGAGATGACCTGGAGGTTCCTAAGCCTCTCCTCATTTTTTTTTAATTCTTGTTTCTTCATTCTTTTCTGTTTGGTTGTTTCTTTCTTCCTTCTGGTCCACTCCATTGATTTGATTTCCAGTTTTCTTTCCATCACTATTGGTTCCCTGTGCATTTTCCTTCATTTTACTTAGTGTAGTCTTCATGTTTTCATCTAATTTGCAACCAAAATCAACCAGTTCTGTGAGCTCACTGATCACCAGTGTTTTGAACTGTGCATCTGATGGGTTGGCTATCTCTTGGTCACTTAAAAGTATTGGCTCTAGGGCTTTGATTTATTCTTCTGTTTGAGTCATTTTTGGTCAGGTGATGCCTGTTACATATGTGTGGTGGAGCCTTGGGTGTTCACCAGGGTGGATCAACCCAGTTGCCAGGTTGTGACGCAGTCTATGGGGGTGGGGTGAGAGAGGGATCAATGACATTTGTTCTGCTCTCTCAGGTTTGCGTCCCCTCTGCTGCTTCCCAAAAGCAAATTGGGCCCTCCTGGTGCTGGTTCCTGGGTGGATGGGCTTATGTACACTCTAGGACCCTGTGGGTCTCTCCAGTGACCTCTCCTGTGAGTCTGGGAGTCTCTCCCAGCACCTTTTCAATTGATGTTTTTAAGCTTTATTTCCCATTGCTGGGGCCCTGGGTTACATGGTCTGCCTCACTGCCCATTTTTGCCTAGTTTATCTGTGAGCGAATGTGTGACCACAGTTGGCCAACTTCCCTGCAAGCTCTGTTTGTTTCCTCCCCGCATCCAGGGTCTGTGCGCTGCCTGCACCCCCAGGTCTGGCAGCCACTGCCTTTTCCTGCCGCATTCCCTCTCTTCTGACTGCCGACTCCACCCCTCTTACTGGTCTGGTGGAATGGTTGTGGGACTTCCTTAGTTCAATTTTATGTCTGCTCTGGTTGTGTTTTTGTTTCTAAATCTTTGCTGTCCTTAATTTTGCTTGTGCAAGGAGGTACAACGTTTCCACCTACACCTCCATCTTGGCCAGAAGTCTGATAATTCTATTATTTTTAATCGAGTATTTTTATGCATTTTGTGGTGGAAAAGTGGCTGCATATGACTAGAAGTTAGGTAGTACAAACAGTACAGTTTCTTTTCAACTAATACAGTGGGGGGTTTGCATGTTTTTAAAAAAGATTTTATTATTTATTTATTTTTAGACAGAAGAGAATGAAGGGAGAGAGAGGGGGAGAGAAACATCAATGTGTGGTTTCCTCTCACGTACTCCCTACTGGAGACCTGGCCCACAACACCGGCAGGTGCCCTGACTAGAAATCCAACCAGAGACCCTTTGGTTTGCAGGTTGGCACTCAACATACTGAGCCACACCAGCCAGGGCTGTATGTGTTTTATTGTATAATTCATGGTTTCCCAATTTTCAGCTTAGAGAGAGTTTATGACAGTAAAATTACATTGTGTCTACCTAGTTCATCTATATTGTGTGTGTGGGTAGGGAGCCTATAATCAGAAGAGTTTGTTATCTAAGAGAGATCATCTGGAGGTGGTGGTAGAGGTAGGCTCCTGTTTAAGTTTGGGAAACTGGAGAAGGGGGAGAAGAAATTAAGCATAGTTTTATTTTTTAAGATTTTATTTATTTGAGATTTTCCAGCCTATGTTCTCCTGAAGGACTTTTATGGTGTCATGACTTATATTTAAGTCTCTTATCCACCTTGAATTTTTTTTGTGTATGTTGATCGAGTTTCATTTTTTTGCATGTAGTTGTCCAGTTCTCCCAACACCATTTGTTGAAGGGGCTATTTTTGCTCCATTTTATGCTGCTGCCCACTTTGTCAACTATTACTTGACCATAGAGACTTGGGTCTATTTTTGGGATCTCTATTCTGTTCCATTGGTCTATGTGTCTGTTCTTATGCCAGTACTAGGCTCTTTTGATTAGAGTGGCCTTGTAATACAGTTTGATATAAGGTATTGTAACTCCTCCTATTTTGCTCTTCTTTCTCAAAATTGCTGTGGCTATTTAGGGTCATTTATGGTTCCATATAAATTTTTGAAGTGTTTGTTCTATATCTGTGAAATATGCCATTGGTACTTTAATAAGTATTGCATTGAATCCATAAATTGCTTTGGGTAATATGGATATTTTGATGATGTTAATTGTTCCAATACATGAACCTGGTATGTGTTTCCATTTGTGTTGTCCTTAATTTCTTTCTTCAGTGTTGCATAGTTTTCTGAGTACAGGTCTTTTACCTCCTTGGTTAGGTTCATTCCTGGGTATTTTATTTTTCTTGTTGCTTTAGCAAATGGGATTTTTTCCTGATTTATGTTTCTTATATTTCTTTGTTGGTATACAAAATGCCTTTGATTTCTGAATATTATACTGTGAGGACAATATCCTAAGAACCCTGAAACACCAATCTAAAACAACCTATGCACCCCAATGTTCACAGCAGCATGATTTACAAGAGCCAAGTACTGGAAGCAACCTAAGCGCCTATCAGTAAGTGAATGGATCAAAAAACTATGGTATGCTTACACAGTGAAATTCTATGCAGCAGAAAGAAAGAATCTCCTACCCTTTGCAACAGCATGAGTGGAACTGGAGAGCATTATACTAAGTGAAATCAGCTAAGCAGTGAAAGACAAATACCATATGATCTCACCTTTAACTGGAACCTACAACAAAACAAACAAGCAAGCAAAATATAAACAAAGACATTGAAATGAAGAACAAACTGACAGTAACAAGAGGGGAGGAGATAATGGAAGAGAAAGGGTGAAGGGTTTACAGGAGCAACTAGAAAGGACACATGGACAAAAACAAGGGGGATGGAAATAGGAGGGAGGTGGGGATGGCTGGGATGGTGCAGAGGGGTGGGGGGATGCAGAAATCTGTACTTGAGCAACAATAAGGTTCAAAAGTATTTAATAAAAAATATGTTATTTATTTACTTCTTAGAGAGTGGGGAAGGGAAGAGGAAAGAGCGGGAAAGAAAAGTCAATATGTGAGAGATACATCATTTGGTTGCCTCTTGAATGCCCCCAACTGGATAACCTGTCCTGCAACCCAGGCATGTGCCCTGACTTGGAATTGAACCAGCAGCTCTTTGGTTCAAAGGTCAGTGCTCAATACACTGAGCCATACCAGCCAATGCAGCATAGTTTAAAATAATATGTTCAATAAAAGTTTTGGAAAAACATTAGGAATAGTTATAAACTTGCCAACTAAATCATAAACAATCTCTACTTATACCCTTACTGACATCCTCTTCAAGGTAAACCACCATACTATCCTTTTATTCATTATTTTACTAATGGGAGAAGAAGGCAGTATTAAAGTTCTTCAGGATTAGGGAAGAGGAAATAATGTGAAGGAAGCAGCTCTTAGGTCTTGTCTCTCCTCTAACTCTCATCCGGTTGGCAGATGGGGTCCAAGGATCCAATGACTCCCTTTCTTATCTTTTTATTTTTCTCCCACACAAACAACTTTAACAGCAAAATAAAAAAAAAGGGAAAAGTAAACACTGAAAGGAATGAAAGATTAAGCGCTAATTTACTGCAATGTCCCTGATCGATTCAGTTATCACCCTTTTCAAGGCGTTTTTGGTGGTTACATAAGGGATACACTGGGATATCAGGGGTCTATTGAAGGGAAGTGGGAAGGGAGAAATTTGGGCATCCAAATTAAACCATGTACCTACTATTGTTGCAGAGAATCATAGCAGATGACATCACATTTTACTATTCAGCATGCTATATTTGGTGCATAAGCCATATTTTGCCAACCCTTACCTCTTATGCTTCTCCATAACATTAAATTATTATGTAAGTAATAAGAAATGCAGAAAAGTGGAATTTAGATCAAATAAAGCACAGGTAATCAATCCATACTCAGAAGAGGCTATATGAAACACACAAGTTAGGGAGAGCACACACTTGCACAATGACAACTCTACATCCCACAGTAATTTTTCAAAGCAACAACTGAACAAAAGGAAACCATATAATGCAACATGGAGTGATTAAGTAGTCAGAATTATGTGTGTTTTTATCATCAAAGTTTTCCTAACAACAATTAAAAAAGGAAAAAAATGCTTTCCTGTAGAACATAACTTCTGGGAAAGTGACAGTTTCCACATCCATCATTTATTTCTTCATAATCAAGAGATCATTGGGACTTTTTTTCTAGTGGATGCTTCAATCTCAGTAGTAATCTTGATATTTTTAACTGTTGGAATTATTGGTGTATGTTTAGTAATATTTATTGTCATGTGGGTGTTAGGGAACATATTGTCCTTGAAGACAGCTGGCAAGAGAACAAGGTGCTTGCAAGCTTCTAATTGGCCTGGGAAAGTATGAAATTTGCTACCTGAAGTGCCAAGGGAACAAGTACACAGTGTGCTTCTTCCCTAATGAGATTCAAAGTTGGTGGAGAATGGGGATCTTCCTGATTTTCAGTTACTTAGAGTATCCAGAAAGAAAGACTTGAACAATGAAATATAGAGTAAGGGTCACAGTGACCCAGAATTTTAGCAGCCTTTAAATCTCTGCTGAATTCTCTCAGAACTAACTTGAGGCCATGGGTCTCTTGGAATAATAGCCAGTTCCTCAGAGGAAAAAGCCTATTGCTGGGAGGACAAGAGTTTTGTGTCCCAAATCTCACTTGAAATCTTATTTTCTGTGTGACTTTGAACATATTACTAACCTAATATGAACATTGGACTGATTATCTATTAAAAATAAAGGAATTCCTTTCCTGGCTATATAATTTGATAGGTTAGATGACTTTAGAGTATAACAATCTCTATATTTGTTGTACCATCCAGCACATGATGGTGTGGAAAGGTAATAAGATGGGAGTTAAATAATTAAAAATGTAGGAGTGCTTCAGTGAGCTCTATAACTAGGTAAATTTAGAGGGAAATGAGATTATAGATTCTACTCATTTAACTCTATCATCTAGAACAGGTCTGTTTGACATTTTGTCTCTTTTTTCTATCAGTTTCATTACTTTTATGGACTGAATTGTGTCCTCTTCCTTCCCCCACCAAATTCATATTAACACCTTAACTTCCAATGTGGTGGTATTTGAAGATTGAACCTTTGAGAGGTAGTTAGGTTTAAATGAAGTAATAAGGGTGGGGTTTGGTCATGATGACATTAATACCCTCATTATGAGGAGAAACCAAACCTCTCTCTCTCACTCTCTCTCTCCCTGCCATACGAGGACACAGCAAGAAGATGATCATCTGTAAGCGATGGAGAGAGCTCCACTAGACACTAACCATGCTGGCATCCTGATCTTGAACTTACAGCTTCCAGAACTGAGAGAAAATACATTTCTATTTTTGAAGCCATACAGTGATAATTTTTATGGTTGTCTGAGCAGACTAAGATAATTACTGTCCTAAACAGGGCCTGTCATGTTACCTATAAAGAAAGGGATTCTAATACTATCAATTTGAGTTAGTGAGGAGCCATGCTTGGTTACCCTCCTTTGTGTCAAAACAACCTACCCCACACATACACACTCCCTGTCATACCATTTGTGCATTTATTATTCTCTAGTGTATCTTCTCTTCATGTTTGCTATCCTCAGTTACTGAAACAAGGAAGCTGGAGGATTTTGTAGCAGAGTTCATAACTTGGTTTCTCTTCTGGTGTGATTTTGATGAACCTGTTTATCCTCAGCCATGGGTTACCTTTTGGATTCCATAATGTATGCCCACCATGTAACCATGTGTATCTGCAGCTCTATTCTTTTACTGTATTGACTAAAACTCTTGGTGGTAAATACATTAGTAAATTAATTTAGGCAATATTTATTTAACGTTTATGGAATTTGAGGTTGTGTTATAGGTGTTGAGATACAGGGATGAATAAGAAATATAAATTTATTTTTTGTGCATATAGTGTTTATATTTTAATGGGGGAAGATGGGCAGTAAACATACAGAGAAATGAATTTAAAAATGTATTTTTATATGGTAATAACTGCTGTGAATAAAATGAAATAGAGAACTTCTGGGTCAGTGACTGCCTTAGAGAAGACGATTGGGGAATTTTTCTCTGAGGAGGTGACAGATGAGCTGAGACATAGGTGATGAGTAGTGGAAACAAAGCTAGAGAATTGTAGGTGAATATGAGTGAAAAAACTCTAAGTCATAAATGTACTAGGCATATGCATAGAACATGAAGAGTCAGTCTGGCTGGAAAAAGTGAGAGAGACAGATTCTGATGCCAAAAGGTATTCAGGGACCATATTATTGGTGGGGGTTCAGAATGCTATAGTGAAGAGTTTAAATTTATTTCTGGATACAGTAGAAAGCCATTGAGGGGATTACAAAAAAGGAAGAAAAAAGCTTCACAACATCATGGATGGAACTGGAAAGCACTACTAAGTGGAATAAGCCAGGCAGTGCAAGAAAAATACCATGTGATCTCACCTGTAAGTGGAAGCTAATCAACAAAACAAGTGAGAAAAATAGAACCAGAGACATAGAAATAAAGAACAAACTGACAGTGAGCAGGGGGAGGGGATAGGGCAATAACAGGGGAAATAAGAAGAGTAAAATCATGGAACATATATAAAGGACCCATGGACAAGGACTATGGTGGAGCGGATTGAATGTGGGAGTTGGGAGGGGAACAAGGTAGGGGTGGACCATGGAGAAAAAGGGGACAACTCCAAATGAGCAACAGTAAATTTAAAAAAAGGAAAATGGAAGAAAAAGGGTCTGATTTGCACTTTGCAAAGGTGCTGCTGTCTGGAGAGTGGGCTATAGAGGACCAGAGTGGGGGTAAAGAGCCCATTTACAGACTATTGCAGTACTCCACAAGAAAGAGAATAGTGCAGTGTGCTAAGATGATGGTACAGTGGAGGTAGGGAAAAGCCTTTGGATACTGGATGTCCTTTTAGAGTAGAATAGGCAAAGTTTTATGGATTGGATACAGTGGTTGTATGCAATGCCGTGGCTATGATCATCTCTGTAGCCTTTGTCATCTTTGACTTCCTACTCAACTTCTGTCCTTCAAATATAATCTTTTCTTGGATTTCAGGGTACTTATATTTCCATATGGCATGCCTTAATGTGTGTCTACTTTCACTGATTTTGTTGAGTACTCAATTGTCCATTTTAATGTGGAAACTATGTCTAGTTCTGGGACTTTTACTTAAATATTAATTTTTTATAATTTCCCCTACTTCATTTTCTCTGTTCTCTTTCAGGAAAATCTATCAGTGTTATGTTGGAAATGTTTATTTGATCTTCTAAGTTTTGTTCTTATTTTCTATCTATTCCTTTCTTTGGTCCCATTTTCATGAGAATTTCTCAACATCATTTTCCACTACTTCTAAAGTTTTATTTCTGTTGTCATTTAAAATAGCCACAGATCTCTTTAGAAATTTTATTGAATGTATTGGGGTGCCATTGGTTAGTAAAATTATACAGGTTTCAGCTCTGGCTGGTGAGGGAGAATGGATTGAGTTCTGGCCTGCAAGCTGAAAGGTCACAGGTTTCATTCCCAGTCAGGGTACATGCCTGGGTTTTGGGCCAGGCCCCCAGTTACCAGATTCCTGGTTGCTTGCATATTGATGTTCCTCTCTCTTTCTTTCTCTCTCCCTTCCCCTCTCTCTAAAAATAAATAAAATCTTTAAAAACAATTACATAAGTTTCAGGTGTACAATTCTATCAATATAATACACCATCTGTGTATTGTCTTGTGTACTCACCACCTAAAGTCAGGTCTCCTTCCATCACCATTTGCCCCTCCTTTTACCCTTTTTACCTCCCCCACCCCCTGTTCCTGTGGTAACCACCATACTGTTGTCTGTGTCTATGAGTTTTTTTTTTTTTGTCATGGTTGGCCTACTCTCAGATGATTTGAATGGATCATTTCCATTAGTGAACTTGTAATTATTTTTAGGTAATTTTCTATAAGTATGGTCAGATTCTCTCAGAAAATAATCTTCCAATATTCTATCTGGGTGATACAAGTCTCAGCTATAGGTTTCTGGAAACAAAATACAAAAAGAGATCTTGTGGTATCAACATACAGTATATAGCTATATTTTCACCTAATATCACACTTAGTTCTATCTGGGACACCTAGTCCAAACACCTTCTATTTTAATTGTCAGAGAATAATGTCTAGTCTTTTGTGAGAGGGAAGTATATAAGAGAATCATCCAGCTGTGAAGAATAAAGGAAGGTATTTGCAGGCCTAATTGCTTCAGAAACCATCTTTCAACAAATTCACGGACTTTTTTTTTTTTTTTGGCTCCATTTTCACTCTCAGTTACAGAAGTACCTGGTGCTGACCTGATGCTGCCAATTTCTGCGCCTCTGGTGAGTTCATTGATACAAAGTATACTGTTCAATTTTGTCACTGCCAATTTAGGATTTAGGTGTCTTGGGTCTGCTAATCAGTTCATATTTGTTCTTTTCCTTTTCGTCTCCTAAAGAAAAGCTGCTGTTCTCATATTCTTTCCACCTTATATTTTATGTCTCTGCAATAGGCCTTTTATGTCATTTGTAGATAACATGAACGTCTAATTTACTACATTTAACTGAAAACCCTTCTCATTTGTCACCTTGTCATTTAACATATATAGTAGTATTTTTATTATATTATATATTTGCTTATTATATGTCTCTGTCCACAAGTATGCATGCTTCTTGAAAAATGGGATATTGTCTATGTTGTTCACTATGTGCCCATAGTGCCTAGGACATAATAGACAGTAAATATTTTTGAGTAAGTTAATCTGACATATTTTAATATTTATTACAACTAATATTTGTAGTCATCACATCTAATAATGTTTGTGGCAGAAAATGAAAATAATTATATAGCAAATTGGTCAAATCAAAATGAAATAGTGGCAAGGAAAAAAGTATGAAAGAAATATACATAATAAAAGTACATAAATTTTCACTTTTTAATTTAAAACATCATTTGGTTATACATGATTAATTTATTTTGGAGGAATAAGAAAAGGCAAATGGAGATCATTTAGCATATTGTTGCAGTAGGCCAGGTGAGAAGAGATCATGACCTAGCAGAGTGGGTAGAAATAATTGAAGAGTCAAGAGAAATTTAGATGATAGAGTTCAGGACTTGGTTACATTTGGATAAGGGAGGGGAAGATAAAGGAGGAATTTTTAAGGTATTAAGGGTGAGTTTTAGATTTCAGGCTAGATGGAGAGTGGCACCCTTCCCTCAGATACTCAGATTAACTGGAGGAGGACAAGAGTAGATATGGTGTGGCAAGCATTGACATTAATTTTGTCCTGGTCTTCTGCAACTACCCAAGTGTTTTCACTTGACTATTTTGCCTCCAAATTTAGCAAAAAATAGTTGTAGCCTGAGTTACTCAGATTTCCAGTAATCTGTTTTGTTCTTATTGTCTAGGTTAGCTAAGCAGTAGAGTGAATTAAAATAATAATAATAATAATAATAATAATTATTATTATTATTATTACCCAATACCACAAACTGTTAATATTACTACAGCCTATTCTAAAGAGTATCAGCTGGATGGGTAAAATCTACTGACCTGGAGATGAGATTACCTGGGCTGTAGATTCAATTCTGTCATTAACTCACTGTGTTTTCTTATATGTAAAATGAGGTTGCTAATATAGTAATTAAACTCTTGCTAATCTATTCTTTAACTGGGAAAGTAGAGAAGATCTATGTTTATTTTTTTATTCTTCATTTTAAAGCAGAGTTACTAGGTATAAAGGACCCACAATTTACACATTATTTGGAGAGCTAGAAAGATACAGTATTTATAAATAAGTAATATACAGACATGTTCTAAAGAGAAATTTATAATGTGTTACTCTGTATAACAGCCAATAATGGCTACCATTTATTGAGGCTATCATATGCCATGTTCTTTACCTATGTTTTCTTATTTAATTATCACAATAACCATATGAGGTTAGTACTACTATTTCCTTTTTATAGTTAAGGGGCTAAGTCTCAAAGAGGTCAACTAGGTGAAAGTAACACCAACAGTGGAAATTCAACATTCAGACTCAAATTTGTTTTGCTGAAATGCCAATATATTCCCAACTTTATAATACTGCATTTTGTGAACAGTGGGCTGCCTCTGAAACATGTCTGTGAACCTAAACTAATTGAATCTTAGAAGTAGAAAACCCTGTAATCTGTCCAGTCTAATATTTTGTTTTACAGGTAAAACTGAGGGCTAGAAAGAGAGAATTATTAGCTAAAGACTGGATGGCTAGTTAGTGGCAGAGCTGAAGCTAGAGCTCATTTCTTTAAACAGTCTGCCCATTGTTCTAACATGTGACCTGAAGATAGAGCCTGATCTTAATCAGCCAAGATATGTAAGGGTGTACCAACAGTGACCTACCAATCTCACAGGGGTATTAGAAAAATAAAAATGTATAAACAGATTTGAGTCAAATTTTGATGAAAAAAATAGTGGCGTGAGTTTTTTTAACATTTGTACAAACCTAAGGTATGATTAAGGAAAAGAGCCTATCTACACTTCTAGACTACACTTGTTTTCAAGTGTAGACAAAACGAGGAAAAAAGAGACTACACTTATAGTCTTTCAATTACCTTCCAATTCTCTCAGGGAGAATAATTCTGTATTATATGCTGTATGTTGCTTATGTGGATACCATACAGTTGGCCCATGAGTGACTATTCATATGGGTAGAAGAAATAATTGGGAGAGATGGGTGAAATTCTGAAGGTTCCTTGATAAACATAACAAAACGTTATAGGTAAGTTTAGTGGCATTGTGCATTTTGTTGAAATCCCTCCATTTGCAGTGGAGGGGAGTGAACCATGGGGTGGGCCCTTTCTAGAGCCACTGACTTTGGTTATACAGTAAAAATTGATATCTACTTGTGACTTACAACTTGAAAAACTTCAAGCCCAGAGGCAGGTTTTTCTTTGAATAACTCTAAATTACTTTTCACATTTCTATTTTATGTCTGCAGAGGAAACACACAATAAATTGGGTAAGAATGTAGCAGGCAGAAATCAGAGCTGATGAATTCCAAGCTTATATAAACTAAGGTTCCCAATCTTGGGGGCTTTTCTTTTTCCCTGTCAGTAGGCTTAGTAAAATAAGACGTATGTCCTTACTCCTTCTAACTTGTGTCCCATTACTTAGGGATTTTGGAGACTAGGCATTTCAATTTCTTTGGTGAAAAACAAGAGAATTTAGTGTGTTAAGATGTAAGGGGAAGAGAGGGTGTAGGGGGGTGGCACATCAAGCAGATGATTTGTGTTCATAAGAGATGTGAAAGTGGAAGAAAAACAACTACTACTCTTACTTTCCTGAAGACACTGCAGGAACCCAATATCCACAACCCTCCTGAATCTGAAAGTTTAATCCCAGATTAGGATGGGAGCAAATGATTGTTGGTTTGCCTTAGCACTTATATTTATATAGTTGTTGACTTTTTAAAATTATGGAACATGAACAACTTTACTTAAAAAAATTATTGTGGATACCCAGCAGTCTGAGTGTCTATCTGACTTTTTTCAGGTAGCCATGGTTTTATGTGGCTTGAGATTATATCACAAATATATACTTTTGGTTGTTTCAAATCATTATATAGCCATGCTGCCTGTTAATATCTAAGACTGTTTGGCTACCCCCCAGTTATTAAGTATTTGGAATTTTTCATGGAATGTCTTTTAACCAAACTCTATTCACCTTTCAAGATCCATGGCGGACTTCCGGCCAAGATGGAGGCGTAAGTGGAAACACTGTACCTCCTCTCACAACCAAGATTAAGGACAACAAATATTTATAAACAATAACACAACCAGAACACAGAAAATTGAAATACGGAAGTCGACAACCATTCAACCCAATCGGTAAGAGGGGCAGTGTCAGCAGGTGGTGGAGAGGGAAAGCGGCAGGAAAACGTGGTGGCTGCCAGGCTTGGGAGCGCCGGGAGGCGTAGGTGGCGTGGAGCTTGCAGACCCCAGACTTGGGGAGGAGACGAGCAGAGCATGCAGGGCATGCAGGGCTGTTGGCCAACTGTGGACACACATTCGCGTGCAGATAAACTAGGCAAGAGCAGGCAGTGAGACAGACCGCACAGCCCAGGGCCCTAGCGACGGGCAATAAAGCCTAAAAACACCAATTGAAAAGGTGCCAGGAAAGGCTCCCAGCCTCACAGGAGAGGTCACCAGGGAGACCCACAAGGTCCTGGAGCATGCATAGGCCCACCCACCTGGGAACCAGCGCCAGGGAGCCCCAGTTTGCTTGTGGGAGGCAGCAGAGGGGACACAAACTCAAGAGAGCACGAACAGGTGCCATTGTTCCCTCTCTGACCCCGCCCCCACAGACAGCATCACAACTTGGCTACTAGGCCGCCCCACCCTGGTGAACACCTAAGGCTCCGCCCCTCATACCTAACAGGCGCCAACTGACCAAAAATGACTCAAACAGAAGAAAAGCTCAGAGTCCCAGAGCCAATACTTTTAAGCAAGCAAGAGATAGCCGACCTATCAGATGCACAGTTCAAAGCACTGCTAATCAGGATGCTCACAGAACTGGTTGATTTTGGTCACAAATTAGATGAAAAAATGAAGGCGTTCATAAGTGAAATGATGGAAAATGCACAGGAAACTGGTAGTGATGGGAAGAAAACTGGGACTCAAATCAATGGAGTGGACCAGAAGGAAGAAACAAACAAACAAGCAGAAAATAATGAAGAAACAAGAATTCAAAAAAATGAGGAGAATCTTAGGAACCTCCAGGACATCTTTAAACGTTCCAACATCCAAATTACAGGGGTACCAGAAGGGGAAGAGGAAGAGCAACAAGTGGAAAACTGATTTGAACAAATAGTAAAGGAGAACTTCCCCAATCTG
>PVKM010040522.1:0-13424 GCA_004027735.1 Carollia perspicillata
CATCCCAGTCCACCCCCCCCCCGCAGTGCTCCCCACTAAGATTCCCTCTTTATATTTAACCTTGGCCTTTTAATTATGAGGTATCTTGGAGTAGGCTTCTTTGCATCCATCTTGTTTGGGACTCTCTGTCCAGGCTTCCTGGACTTGCATGTCTATTTCCTTCGCCAAATTAGGGAAGTTTCCCTTCACTATTTTTTCCAATCAATTTGCAGTTTCTTGCTTTTCTCTTCTCCTTCTTCCATCCCTATAATGCGAATGTTGGCCCTCCTCACATAGTCCCAGAGGTTGCTTACATTATCCTCATTTTGGGGGAGCAGGATTCTTTTTTCTTGTTGTTCTGCAGGGTTGTTTTTTGGTTCTTTATGTTCCAAATCATTGGTTTGATTCTCAGCTTCACCCACTCCACTGTTGTTTCCCTGTAAATTATTCTTTATTTCAATTAGTATATCCTTCATTTCTGACTGGATCATTTTTATGCTGCTAAAGTCCTCACTAAGTTCCTTGAGCATCCTTACAAACAGCGTTTTAAACTCTGCATTTGACAGATTGCTTATCTCCAATTTGTTTAGCTCTTTTTCTGGAATTTTGATCTGTTCTTTCATTTGGGCCATGTTCCTTTGTCTCCTTGTTTGGCAGCCTCCCTGTGTTTGTTTCTATCTATGCATTATCGTAGAGCTCCTTTGATTCCGTGTCTTGGTAGTGTGGCCTAATGTAGTAGGTGTCCCATTGGGTCCAGTGGCACTGCCTCCCCTACCACCCAACCTGTATACTTGAGGTGCACTCTTCCTAGTTGAGCCTTGGTTGCTGTTGGCAAATCAATGGGAGGGATTTACCCAGGCCAGTCAGTTGCAAAGACTGGCTGTGACCACTGACCACCAACTTACTCCCTCAGTGAAGGGTCAACTGTGCAGGGAAATGGTGGTGGTACTCTGAAGTGGTCTGTAGTTGTCCACTGGGTGCACTGGCCCTGGGATTTCCCAGGTGGTGCAGGCCACACCTGTGTTTTTCCCAGGGCACCTGCCTGAGCTAGAAAGTAATCTGACAAAGCTGCTACTTGTACTGGGCTTGGAGATTTCCAAGTGAAGCCAAGCTGTGAATCTCGGCTGGCTGATGCTAGTGCCAGGCTTGGGGCTCACTGAGGCCAGCTGTTGCTTATTTGATAGAGTTTAGGAAGTTGTGAAGCATGAACCAAGACCAGCCATTTATATGGAAAAGCAGCTTGGGTGGGCCCATAACTTGGTTGGGGCAGAGTCTCTGGGGATCTCCAAGGTGGGTCAAATAGTATTAGCTAGGTTGATGGAGTCTCAGATATGGCACCAGTTTACCAGTTCTGTGGGGAGAGGGTTTAGAAAAAGGACAATGGCCTCTGCTCTCTTTGATGCCAGAGACTTCAGTTTCTCTCTGTATACCACTGGTGCCTTTCAAGCTGCTACCCTGGTGCTGGAGCTCAGAGGGAGTGAGTCTGAGTAGTTGAGTCTGTGTGTGGGTTCTCTAAGAGGAACTTCTTGGGGCTCCAGAAGTTTCTTCCACTGACTCGATCCCTGCTGGTTTTTACAGCCAGAAATTGTGAGGACTTATCTTCCTGGCATTGGAACCCTTGGCTGGGGAGCCTTGTGTGGGTCTGGGACTCCTTGCTCCCAAGATATCCCTCCCAGATTTTTATCCATCACACCAGGGTTTGGGACCAGCCTGTTCCACATCTGTGCCCCACCTATCAGATAGTTCTGAGTACTGGTTGTTCTATAGTTTAGTTGTAATTTTGATCTGGTTGTGTGAAGATGCAAACCATGTCTGCCTTGGCCATCTTGACTGGAAGTCCCCCAAACTAACTTTCAAATGTAAACAGCACAGACGAATTGATATCAATATGCAAAACCTTAGTGATTAGCATTCCCATGAACCCTCCTGAAGAATCCACTAAAGAACAAGCTTTAGACAACCTGAAGGGCCAGAGAAAGATTACCATAAGACATGGCAGTAAGCATTAAGTAGTTTCATGTGGAACTAAAACTAAATGAGTATTATTGGGGGAGAGTATAGTACCTGATGGCTGTAAGCTCAGACAAAAAGGGAGGGAAGGGGGGAGAGTAAGAAGAACATACACAGACCAAATTTTTAACTGTTGGAATAATCATACTGGTGATATTAGCATTAATATTACTTTTGTGAGTTTGTTGTGGTACAATGTGGAATAAAACAAGGGAATAATTATGGGATTCCCAGTGTGGAAAAAAGGAGATTCAGGTAAAGAAGTTAAAAACACTGTAATACTGAGATGTCCCTAGTGCTGATGAGGTCTTGAAATATTTGCACTAAAAAAAATCAGGGCTTCTTAGATCATGCTTTCAATGGCGCAATACTGTCCCATAGGGGCAAAAATAGATTTTGGGGGGGATGAAAAAAATCTTACATTATAATGGTTTGTGTCCTTCCAAATCAGGCTAAGGCTAAACTTGATCCACGGCTCTACTCCTCTGCCTTCCCTATCCTTCTTCCTTCATTCCCTTAGAGATCTGTCCTGAAAAACACTACCTCATTAACTCACATAGGTCTAAGTCCCTGTCTTGGGCTCTTATTTTAGGGAATGTAATATAAGACACAATCATTCTCCCTCCTTCTCTCTCTCTCTCTCTCTCTCTCTCATCAATCACCCCAGGGAAAGCCAGATGCCATGTAGGGAGGCAGCCCTGGCCCACATGAAGCAGATCACCCAGGCCTGCCAACAACCACAGGAGTGAGCCTGAGAGTAAATCCTTCAGCCCAATCTCCGGAGAGATCTCTAGCCACAGGAACCCAGCTATGCCACAGCAAGATTTTGTAAATGTAACAACCACAGAATCTGTAAAATAATAAATATTTACTGTTTTAAGCTGCTAAATGTGGGGGAAAATTTGTAAATCAACAATAGAAAACTATTACACAATGGTTTATAACACAAACAAGGCCTTTGCCTAAGTGAAGCTCACAGTTGAGTGGGTAGAGATGGGAAATAAATATAGACACGGATAATATAATTGTTCATAATTTAAAATACTATGGAGAAAGTGAAACAAAGCAATGGGACGGGGGAGACTGCACAATTGGTGGAAAAGGAAGACCTCTCTACAGAGACCAGAGTGAAGTGGGTCTAAGCATTTGCAGCAAAGGATATGTGCTATGGCAATAAATTAAATGAAAAAGAAGATAGAATCCCACTATCTTTTATTAAGCCAAACATTTAAAAATTTTCAAAAATGTAAAGCAATGCCATTCTTTTCAATAATTTTTGTTTTGAAAAAATATAGTAATTTTTCATTAAAAGTGTTAATGTATTATGTATTATTGTTTTAAAATAAATATTTTTAAATTTTCTGTTTTAATAAATACAATAGCTGTAACTCAATAAAAAGAAGCCTTTAGAGGAGTCTCAATAATGTCTAAGAGCACAAAGCGACCCTGAGGCCGCAATGAATGAGAACTGCTGGTGTGCAGTATTACAGATTGTAGTGCGGGCTATGGATCTTATTTCAAACTGAGTGGGGACCAAAACCCACTGCAGAATTTTTAAGCAGGATGATATAACCTGATTAAAATTTTAAAGATTTTTTTGGATTTCATAAGGAAGAATGGACAATGTTAGAGAGAAATGTGGAAATCTGTCAGTATTTAGCAAATAATTACCCATTTTCATGTGGACATGAAGAGGACAGTTCTGAAACTAAGGGTAGAATTTTTCACATTAGAAAAAAAATCCCTTGTGAAAATAACTGATATTTTCTGTGCAACTGAAAATTTGCTAGTATCCTGTTAATTTAAAAACATAGGAACAAACAAATCCTGATGATTTAGAATGCAACATGGAATATTCACTTGTTCTTCAGGCCCTGGTGATTTATTTCAAACCCTGATGTTGCACTCTCAGACTTGACCTAGCCACACCATACAATTTCTAAACAAAATAGCAAAATTATACTTTGGTGACATTTCTGCAAGATGAAACAAACAATCAGGAACAAGACTACCCGCTGGCTTCATTCAGCTTTGCTTTGCCATTATGAAATTCATGCTTCTATAAATTGGTAGTAATAGAACTTCATCTACCTTATAAATAGCACTTTTTGAGATGGAGAAAATGTTATCTCTAACAGCAGTGTGCCACAGAAATAGAAAACATACAAGTCAAACCAAAAAAACTCTCTAATTTTTAAATGATTGAGTGAAACGTCATGGCTTTTTTTCCAAATATCAACCCACAAAAACAATAGAATTTAGTCTGAAGTTCTTTGAAGTATCAATTTAATTAAACTGAATCACTATGGGTGTTTTAGATATCTACTGAATTTTTCTGCCAATTCTGAGAAATACCCAATGACATAGATGATGAATAAGTTCTAGCCTTGATTTTTCTCCCATTAAGTAATACTTCAGGAAATATAATTAAAATGCTAGCAAAAATAAATTATATGTGTTTAGGAGTTCCAGTCAAGATGGAGTCATAGTTAGAAACCCTTCGCTTCCTCACACAACCAAAAGGAGGATAACAACCAATCTAAAATCAATAAACAACCAGAAGTGCCAGAAAATCAAACTTCATGGAACTCTGACAACCATGGAATTAAAGAAACAGTCAAAAAGAACCACCAGACTGGTACAGCAATGGATGGAGACAACTTGTGGCGAGGCAGTGGACCCTGCAGGCGAGGCTGACAGAAGAGGAAACTGAGACTCAGAGCTGACAGTGGATGATGGTGGCTGCCATGGTGAAAGAAACTCCCAGTCTCACATGAGACTCCTTTGGAGAGTGGGCTAGAGGTGAGCAGGCTAGCTGCCTTGTTCCCTCTCTGGCCCCTCCCCCACAGGCAGCGTCACAGCACAGCAAGGAGGTTGCCCTGCCCTGGTGAATACCTAAGGCCCCACCCCCTTACAAATTAACAGGTGCCATGAGACAAAGAAATATGGCCCAAATGAAAGAACAGAGCAAAATTCCAGAAAGAGAGCTAAGCAATGAGGAGATAGCCAACCTATTTGATGGAGAGTTCAAAGCCCTGGTAATCAAACTGCTCACAGAACTGACTGAGCTTAGTTGAAAAATGAAAGATACTCAAAATGAAATAAAGCAAAATATTCAGGGAACCAATAGTGACAGGAAGGAAACCAGGAATCAAATCAATGATTTGGAACAAAAGGAAGAAATAAACATCCAACTGGAACTAAATGAAGAAACAAGAACTCAAAAAAAATGAAAAGAGACTTGTGAACATCTGGGACAATTTGAAATGTTCCAATATCCAAATTATAGGGGTGCCAGAAGGAGAAGAACAACAGCAAAAAATTGAAAACTTTTTTGAACAAATAATGAAGGAAAACTTCCCCAATCTGGCAAAGGAAATAGACTTTCAGGAAGTCCAGGAAGCCCAGAGAGTTCCAAAGAAGTTGGACCCAAAGAAGCACACACCAAGGCACATCACCATTAAGTTACCCAAGATTAAAGACAAAGAGAGAATCTTAAAAGCAGCAAGAGGAAAGGAAAGAGTTACCTACAAAGGAATGCCCATAAGGCTATCAGCTGACTTCTCAAAAGAGACCTTGCAGGCAAGAAGGGGCTGGAAAGAAGTATTTGAAGTCATGCAAGGCAAGGACCTACATCCAAGATGACTCTATCCAGCAAAGCTTTCATTTAAAATGGAAGGGCAGATAAAGTGCTTCCCAAATAAGGTCAAGTTAAAGGAGTTCATTATCATCAAGCCCTTATTTTATGAAATATTAAAGGTTCTTATCGAAGGTTCTTAGGTTCTTATCTAAGAAAAAGAAGATCAAAACTATGAATAGTAAAATGACAACAAACTCACAACTATCAACAAATGAAGCTAAAAAAATAAAAGAACAACAATGAAAACAAAAACTAAGCAAACAACTAGAACAGGAACACAATCAGAGAAATGGACATCACAGGGAGGGTTTTAAGTAGGGAGGGGTAAGGGAGGAATGGTGTGGGAAAGGTACAGGGAAGAAAAAGGATAACTGGTAGTCATTAAATAGACAGGGAGAAGTCAAAAATGGTATAGGAAACAGAGAACTCAAAGAACTTATATGTATAGCCCACAGACATGAACTAAGTTGGGGGGAATGCTGGAGGGTTTTGGGGTACAGGGTGGAGGGGTGATAAAAAGGGGGAAATTGGGAAAACTGTAATAGCATAATAAATATACTTCAAAAACAAATTATATGTGTTTCTAAATTATATAAATTTCTCACTTTGTTCATATCTCCTTTTTGAATTAATCACACTTTGAGGTAAATGCCTACCTATTGTAGCCTAAATACAATACCACACCTTTCTCATTGCCCTAACTAATTTCCCCTACTTACCTGTGGAGATATGAACAAGAACAACTCAGAAAATAACCTCCAATAATTTTATTGTCCTGAGTAGAAAAGAAGCTAGTTGGCATTAAAGAATGAAATGGAACAACACAAAAAGAAGTGAAAATCTGCTAAGGATTTCATGTACTGTGCCTGACTTGGGCTTTGGAGCACTATTTTAGCCTAAAGTGCTCATCGGGCTTTGAAGACTAAGAAAAGCAAGCAGGAGAAAGATCAGATTATTCAATTCTCTTTGGACCAGCCTCAGGAAAGCAGTTTTAACATAGCTACTGACCAGTGGCAAGACAGAATTTTTTTTCCTGTACACATGGTTAGAAAATCAAATTTGGAATAAATGCTAACAAACCTGATATTAAAAGGCATAGCTTCTATGAAATGAAGTGTGATTACTTTTAAGCACTGTTTGCAACCTAATGGAATTTACCAGAGCAATTTTTAAACAGTAATTTTGAAATAGCACTTTATTTGCAGAAATTCATTTCATGCAAATTTTCAAAACTGTAATTAAAGCACACCCAATTTATTAAATTATTTGCACGGTAGCTAGAAAAAGGAAACCCTAGAAGTAGGTTTAATTTCCTTCCACTTCTCTCCATCCCATATCCTTTTATTTTACTCTTGCTGACAAGCTCTGAAGACCCCACTGTTTCTGTACTGCAAGGTGGTAATTGCAAAATGAAACAGGAAGATTTAAACAGAAGAGGCATTAATTATACCAGAGCCAAGCTTACAGTGTGGCAGCTGCCAGCATTATGTGATTTTGCCCACTGGATTCTCTCTACCTCAGAGACAGAAATTTCCATAGCTTCTACTCTTTAACCCAAGGAAGTAGACACTCTTGCCTAATTATCAGTATTACGGAGGAGAGATAGCATAACAATGTTTAAGTGGAAGGGAAAAGAATAAACTTTCAAGAGTTATGAGTTTGGCATGTTTATGGGAGGCTGTGAAATCCAAGCTTAAATTCAAGCTTGTGGAAATCCATCTCCAATATACTTGTATGGGTGAAATGAGGCAGGTGAAACCTTGGAGAATAAGTAACATGGTGAGTAACGGTTGTTCACTTACTGGTGAAAAATAAATTTTCCTTCTAGAGAAGAAATCCAAAATCTTGAGGTAAACTTGATTCAAGAGATACAAGGAAAATAAGCCAATGAAGAAGTGAATCAGGGATAGGTTGGAGGACTTTTGCCCTGGAGCATCTTAAAGTCATCATGCAACCTCCTTGAAGAACATATACAGATAGATAAATAGATAGATATAGATATAAATATAGATATAGATATGTATATACATATATATGCATACATGGGTGCATATATATATATATATATTTCCTTCCACTTATATATACATAAAATCAGCTTTGTACTCAAATATTTGGAGATCACAGCATAGAAGTGAAGTAGGATTATTCAGTAGGTTGACACTAATGGTCTATAACTTAAGAGAGAAAAGAGGACTGGTGACTTAAGGTAAAATAATTATCAACAGTGAGATGATGGAGAGTGAGGAGGTGACATCATCAGCAAAATATATTAAAGAAAGAAGGACAGGGGGCATATCTATGAAGGCCAGGAGTAGACATTGAACGAGAAAAGAGGCAAGAGAAGGATTTGGGAATGGAAAAGAAGCCAGAACAATCAAGATAATTAAAGGAAGGACAGAATTTGAATGAGAAAAATAACGTGTAGGCAACATTGTCGACAGCCAGAGAGAAACAAGGGGAGCAAGGACAATTAAGTGATGCCAGGCAGAGCAGTGTGGAAGGCATTATGTCCACTGTGTAGGCTCAGTCAAGTAGTAGGAGGGATGGACTGTGTGTGAGAAGAAAATGAAGCACTAAGCATAAGCCACTCAATGGCCATTAAAAGAGTAGAAAATCAAATGATAGCTCAAGGAAGGAGCGATGTCAAGTGAAGATTTTTCTCAAGGTAGTGGAGACCCAAAAGAAAAGGTAGACTCTATCTCCTCCTTCTGGCTCGGAACACAGTGAAAAGTGAGCATATGTAGGCAAGAAGTGTTTTTGACAAGATTCCTCCAGAAAAAGAACAGGGAGAAAATTAACTCCACCTCTAAAGTAACAAATGTTGGGTTCTCCTTTAGGTAGATTTGTTAAGGGACGAAGGACAATTCTCCAAATACTCTGCATTCCATTGCACCCAAACCCACACCCACCCTAGGGACATTATTTGCTTACTAACAGTTTTCCACCCACAGGGTCTTCACCTCTTTCTTGCACCAGGACTGGTGGTAAGACATTCCCTTTCCCTGTTTTCAGCTGAACCATCTACTTGCCTCTAAACCAGGGATTCTTAACATCTGCACTATAGTCACATCCAACCAATAATTTTCCGTGGGTGTGGGGATAGAAGAGGGGTGAATGGGCATTGTAGAATGATTAGTGGTGTTCCTGGTCTCCCTACTAGGTCACTAACATGCTCTCCTACAGTCCTAACAATCAAAAATAACCCCAAATGTTGCCAAATGTTCTTCTGGAGCAAAATACCTCACCCCCACATCAAGCATCACTGATCAGAGACACTTCTGCCCCCTGATTCTCCCTGAAGGCCAATACAGACACCCTCCCTCACCCTGCTTCTCCCATACTGGCTGTTACTGAACCAAGCAAATGACACTTTTCTTTTCAACAATTTTTCACAACAGGTAAAAACTGGCAAGACTTAACAAGTGTAATCCTGACAAATGTCCTGTTTCAGGAACGCTAACATGGCCATGCCCCCAGATTCTAAAGAAGCATCAAGGCAGTGAGAGCTGCAATTTGCATGCCCCTACTCTGGACTTCCTTAGCTAAGTGTGGGATCCGGCTGCACCTGGTTACAAGGAAACAGGATCCCGGAAGCATCCCTGATTCACAGTCCTGGTGGATACAGGCGTAGATCTTGTAGGTTGGCTTCTTTATTTCATTGCCAGGTTTTGGCTGTATGATCATTCCTTTTTGCCAAAAATCAGTGTAATTTCTCTGCAGTTTGTTCTTCTTCTGCAGGCCCCCCCACACACACACACCTATTCTTCAAATATTCAGATTGTCCAGGTTTCAGTCCATCATTTACTGACCTTGCATCATACTTAGAGACTTACGGTTCCAAGCCTGGGATCTTAACCATTTTCTGGACCCTCAGCTGAGGAACAGCATCTTTCAGTCCCCACCCCAAGGCTCCTTCCTTGGCTGTCAGGCTGCCTTGCAGTAACCCATACTCACTCCTTTATCTTTCTGGTGTTCTCCAGGGCTTTGGCTGTGTGATCCAGCCCTGTTCCCAGTCCTATCTTTCTCTGCACTTTTTATTTGCCTAAGACATCTTTTTATTGGAATAGTAAGACTAGTTGGAGAGGTTAGACTTCAATTAATTCTTCTCACTGTCCAAGCAACATTGTAGGTCCTTAGCTCATTTGGGGATAAGAAATGACAAATATACCTTGAGTCCAATAAAGTATTAATAAATTTCTGATGGATTACACCTGCTTCGCCTACTTTTCAAAAGCCTAAGTCATTATTTATGTCCTTTTCTCACCCCTCTGCAAAAGCGGTTCCTTACCAGGTTAAGACATTTTACACAAGGGGCAATACTAACTGATAATTTACTTGACTTAGGGTTACATCCCTGATCTCCTGACCAGTGAAGACATTCAAGATACTTGCTTCTAAACTGATGGTCTTTCTCTTTTTGAAAATGTATTTGCATATCTCTTTGGAATCCTCTCTCCAAATGGCTTAATTTGTTGGAATATAAAGTGAAATCGATTGGCCCTACAAAAAGGGAACAAGTATGATCTCTCTGCTACATGTTTTTATCATCTCAAGGATGGTTGCCGCTTATCAAAAACAGAGTCTCTCTCTAGCAACACTCTCCAATTGGCACCCAGATCAATCAACATGCCTGTAAATATTTTGTTTTCAGCCCTCTGCCCTCACATAAACACCCAGAGGAATAAATGCCTATTTTCCAACCACTTTCTGGCTAATTCGTTTACTATCTGCTCCAAAAAATAAGCAGACACTTTCCCCAAGGCTTTCATTAAAAATCCTTTCCAAATCCTACCAATTTTCCTCTAAAGTATATAGCCTAACACAGCCACTGACTCTAGCATGTGCTTAACTTGCTCTAAAAAAAAAAAAGAAGAAGAAGGAGGATGAAAAATAAAATAAAATTTTTAAAAAGGCCCTAAAATGTCAATACAAGAGTCTAGGAAATCCATCACTTTGCCAAGTGAAAGAGCATACATACAATGAGGCCAGCCCCTCCCCTGAGCACCCTGTCTTAAGAATTTGAAGAATGTACACACTGAACTTATGTACCCTCGTCATGGATAAAAATGACAGGAAAGAGGCTTTAGATTATTCTACTCCCTAATCTACAAGATACAGAATTATCATTTAATAAATAACAGCAACTAAAACTCTTGGTTTGTACCCAAACTTTTTACTTAACTGGCCTAAGAATGATGATTAAAATTCCATTTGGTGTTATAATTTAAAAACAAGTGAGATGACACCTCTAAGAATACATATACATCTACTTTTTTGAGTCACTTGGGAGGATTATAGAAATAAATGAAATTCACAATAAAAACAGTACAAGTGAGAATTGGTCCCAGTGGGTGTGTGGGGGTTGAGTTTGAGAGACGAAGTGGTAAATTGGGGAAGGAGAACAGTATGCATCTTTCCTTAGGGCACAGAAAATAACATAGGAAATGGGAAGAGCGTAGGAAGGGTTTCCTCCTACTTCTTTCCTCCCACAGGAAATCACTAATACTTTCTGAGAAAAGAGATAAGCTGTCCTGTTTCTACCCATTAGTGAAACAGCGATTTCTAGACTTAAGCATGTTAGTGAGCACTGCCCTTTATAACAGCTCCAGAAAATTCTGCTTAAAAATAAAGCATTTGACAGCACTCTCCATTGTTTCCAAAGTAAACTCACCCTATTTTAAATGTAGCTCTAAAAATGTGATGTCTAAAGCATGGCAAGCAGATGAATATAAGAAATTCTAGGACCCTACTAAAAAACACTTCAGCGTAATGTAATTTTTATCCAGAACTGAAGCAAAATGGGTAGCATACAGAAATGTATGCTTTTACAAGAGCATTTTAAACTCTACTAAGCACCATGCCAGTCTTCTGGAGAACTTCCGGTAGAAGCAACTGAGGGGGGCTGTCTGGTGCTGCCATTTTCCTCCTTTACTCTCTCCTGAACGTGACCACTGTAGGAGAGTAATCTGGCTCATAACAGACCTGGTCTGGCATCCTTGATCCAGAGTGACAATTTCCAAGGCCAGGCCACTTTCCATGGAGGAGGAGGCTGGGGTAGCTCCCTTCCACACTTTCGTTCCCCGTACAGGACCTTCATCCCAGGGCTGTACCCAGAATTAATCAGAGCAGGCAGACATAGATTTGATCTGGTAAAGATCCCCAGGCTCCGCCCCCAGGCTAACTTCCGTCTCTAGAACTGAACCACTAACCAACCTTCCCCTAAGTCGTTTTCACTAGGTCATGATGAAAAACACATTCGGATCCCTAGTTCAATCACAACCTCTGATTCAAAGGAGGAAATAATGGCATTAAAAGTCAAAGTGCCCTGGCTCAGTGGTTGAGTGCCAGCCTGCGAATCCGAAGTTCGCTAGTTCAGTTCCCAGTCTAGGGCACATGCCTGGGTTGTGGGCCAGGTTCCCAGTAGGGGGCATGCAAGAAGCAACCACACATTAATGTTTCTCTCCTTTTCTTTCTCCCTCCCTTCCCCTCTCTAAAAAATAAATAAATAAAATATTTAAAAACAATTTTTTTAAGTCAAAAGCTATTTACAGTGCTGCTGATCTCATCTGCCTTCTAGGAATATGTGATTCTTTATATACCTCTACTTTTTATACTTCAAAGAAACAGGTTCTGATCTGTTTTGACTGCTCTGGAATTATTATACAATCTTTATAATCATGTCAGAATCTCTTCCTACATTTAAAGACTTGAAAACAATAGAGAAACTACATTGTTGACACCCATGAAATAGGACATGTTCAGTACAATATCATGCTGAAATTTGGAGATGGGTAAGTTCTATTTTACATGTGTGTATTGTAACCTTAATTAAAATACCTGTAGCTGGTTAAAAAAAACATCTCATTTTTGTTACCATTTGGTAGGATCTCTTTCCTGTTTCTGTTTTAGAATCTCTATTTCCCACACACTTGCTAACTCAGCTTGCATTTTTTTCTTTATACATGGCAGAGGGAGGGTAAGTCCTACCAGGTTAGCATCCTGCCTGCTAGAATACTATTATCACTGTGTAACACATCCAAATGTTTCTTGCCTGATCATTAAGATCTGTATTTTTGAGATTCCTGGAATCTCAATACCCCTGAAATGCTAAGTAACATTAAATATTTCTGTGCTCATCTTTCCCGCTGTTATGGGCTGAAGTGTGTCCCCACTCCCAAATTCATATGTTTGAGTCCTAACCCCCGGTACCTCAGAATATGGCCATATTGGGAGATAGGGTTCTTATGGAGGAAATTAGTTAAAATGAAGTCATTAGTGTGAGCCCTAATTCATTTGACTGATGTTCTTCTACCTAGAGGAAATTTGGACACTGACAAGTATGAGGAAAGACAATGTGGAGACATAGGGAGGAGATGAACATCCACGAGAGGCCTAGAGCGGATCCTTTCCTCACGGCCCTCAGAAGGAGCCAATCCTGTGAACACCCTAACCTTGGACTTTTAGTCTCCAGAACTGTGGGAAAATAAATTCCTGTTGCTAAGCCACTCAGTGCGTGGTTCTTTGTTATGGCAGCCCGAGCAGACTAATACACTTACCAACGGAGGAAGAAGGCAGGAAGCTTTAAGATGCCAAAAGGACAGACTGTAAAACAGTAGGAAATGGGGAAGTTCATTAAGATGACGAGTGGGAGCCAACAGGTTACATAAGAGTACAACTGTTATGTAGTCACCATAAAGGAAAGGATTAATTTTAAGTCCTGCTGGCCCATGTAAAGGTGTAAATTAAAGAAAATTATCTCTCCAATCCCAGGATTTAAAAAAACATAAAAAAA
>PVKM010040523.1:0-13419 GCA_004027735.1 Carollia perspicillata
TGCATCAGACTTAGGAATCACACTTTTTCTGCTTTAATGCTGTATCTATGTCTAGACAGTAACATTCTCCTTGAGGACAGAAGCCTAGCCTTGCCCTCAGTATTCGCACAATCATGTCACATCCCCCTTAGTAAAGGGGAAGCGAATATTTGTTAACTGGGGACCACCATTTGTGGGCACCTTCTACCAGCAGCCCAATAATGAGTCATTCACTTCCAATCAGCAAACAGTGTTTGTGTATTCATATTTGAGTCCAGAGGCTGCCAACCGCTTGTTCACAGGTTGACTAGGAAGGTCTGTTTGGCCCACCTACATAATGCTTTGAAATGTTTTGAGTTTGTATCCAACTTTTAGAAATAGGAATATTTGGCATTAAAAAATCTAGATTTCCATTTCTATTGAAGAACGGGAAGATCTGGCAACAATCTAGGCTTAAACAATCAGCAGCAGCTGAAGAAAAGCTGCCCTTTTCACGGCTCTGCAGCTCACTACAGCCTCCACGACCCCCTGGCTTTCCAGTACTATCTCTGGATCGAGCTGCTGATCATTACCCTTCAAAGAGGAAGAGTTTACCCTCGCTGCACCTGCGTCTATGTTGTGCATTGTGCTCAGAGTGGCGTGTTTTGCACGGAGCACTCCAAAAACGCTCTATACACGTGAGAAGGCTCAAACTTGACTACAGTTTGCAAACACGTCCTAGATGGCTGGCTCCAAGGAGATCTCTGTGATGCCTGTTTAAAAAAAATACTCATTTTTTCCCCAGATAGACAAGTTATCTATTCCTTCATGGAGTCAGAGTAGAGAGAGAAATCTCATGTCACTTATCAAAGCAAACTGAAGCAGAAGAAGTAAACAGAGGCCTGAAAGGCAGAAAAGCAATTTTTAAAAATTAATAAATGATGAGACTATTAATGGCACACAAAAAAGGTTTGCTTTTTTCCTCCCCTTTAATATGATTTTTACCTTAAACACTGTGTCCCTTTAGGAAAGAAAAGAAAATTTAATAAAGGAACCTATCACTCAAACTTAATTTTTAGTATGGCAAATAAACTGCTTTAATGAAAGGGCTGAAATCCCCAGGTTTTGCACATTAAATTTTCATTCGTCATACAGAATGGAAATTATTGATTCAGTCGTGGCATCATGCATTTTGAATCCTACAGCGCCTTGGAAGCCCACGTTACTGCTGGGTGCAAATGTGCTGGCAGTGTTTTGATGCAGGGTGAGCACAGGCTGGGTGAGGGGATGTGGGGAAGGGAAGGAGGCAAACTGGCTCTTCACAGAAAGAAAATAATCAATGTTCCTTGTCGTGAAAATCCACTTAGACAAAGCACTACTTCTGATGGCACGATGGGTCAGGGGTGCATCCTGAGATCAGAAAAGCTGGGTTCACTCAGTCTTTGGGGAAATGCCTACAGCTTCACAGAATACTTAAAAAAAATCACTCAGAATGGATGGCTGATTATTTGATCCTAAGCTCTTGGGGAGTTCGGATTTCAAGAAAACTGCAGAGGAAAGAAAAGTATCTTTCTCACTTCAAGGTCAGGGTGTCCATCAATGGAAAAGCAAATGTCTGACATTCTAATGCTGGATAGCACAGAAAAATCAATCCAGCCCACAAACACAGCTCTCAACCTGGTGTGGCCTCATCAAAGAGTTAGGTGACATGGGCATCCTATCTTTACTTAAAGCATAAAAATAGGTATGCCTTTCCTTTGAAAGAAATTAATTCTTCTACCTCTCAGAGGACTACTTCATAATTAAACAACTCTCAATTATTTCCCCCTTAGAGAACTCATAGGGACTGATTCTAAGCCGAGACTGAGCAACCTGGATGAGGTCTTTGTGTATCAGGGACTGTATGAGATTAGGAAAGCAATTGTCTTTAGAAATAAGCTAAACTCAGGTGGAAAAGTAAAGCTGCTTAGGGAAGGAAGAAAGGGAAGGAGGAAGGGAGGAAGGCAAGAAGGAAGGAAAGGGAAGGAAATGAAATGAAAGGAAAGGAGGGAAATAAGAAAGGCAATCATCTAACATATTCCAAAAAGAGAAGGCTTTGCTTTGTTTTGGTTATGGTTTTTATTTTGATTACCTCCCAACTAAGATGATATTATACCACTAGTCCCCTCTGCCAGTGTGGCTATTGGAAAAGTAACTCTATTGAACTAAAAAGTTTTGGCTTTGTGGTTTCAGACACTGAGAGCTGGTGCCATCCACAGATTTCCATTCTGGGAGAGGTTTCTCTTTTGTCCTACTTTGTGTCAGACTCGCTGCCGTGAGGATAAGAGTGCCCAGGAGACACCTCCCCACGGTTTAATAGGTTATGAAGAATGGGACTCACTCATTGGCTGGCAGCTGACCCCAAACAGGATGCCAGGTGGGGAAGAAGGGAAGGAAGCTGAGGAGGAGGCAGGCTCCGTGCAGGAGCTCACCACTGGCTGTCCGAAGGGAAAAAAGCAAACAGCACCACCTCCTGAAGGATCCCTATGAGGTGAGGTCTGATCTGAGAGTGAAAATCCAGCCGCAGAAAAAACCTCAGTCTGGAGGAGCAGGCTCTGGGTAACAGTTTTTCTTTTTCAACTGAACCCTTCCTGAAACATTATGTACCTGATTCTTTTCAGATGGCTGCAATGTTACTTTTTCTTTCAGTCCTTTATTATGTTCCCACAGATTTTATACAATATTACACTAGTGCGGTTGCTTATAACTGATTTTTCTTTTTCAAGTCTCAATTAGGAGGGTCCTCTCTACCTTTAGGTAAAGCCAACCTGCTCAGCCTGGCACATGAGGCCCCACCTCCCCTCCTCATCTCTTCATTACCCCCCATCCAAACTTAGCTACACTATTTATTCTAAGTGCTGGTCCCCACTCACAATGTTTATGTCTCTTTTCACAGCTTTGCCTGGGAACAGCTTCCTTCTTCCCGGAGCTCAGCTCTGGCTGTCTCTGCAGACCCAGGCTCACAAGCCTTCTCGGTGGGGTAGTCATCCCGAGGCCCTGTCTGCCCTCCGGACTGGAGGTCCCACAGCTCGTGGTCCCTTCTGTGAACTCAGCCCTCACCTCACTTTTCTGTAATGATCTGTGTCCCAAGTAAATGTTCTTCAAAGAAATCAAGAACATCATCTCCAGCTCCCTTATAGCCTTTATTTATTAGATCAAAGGGATGAAATTAAACAACAACAACTCCCCCCCCCCCACAATCAGGAGCCAGCATATCACCTCTTACCTTTATGGTTTTGGTCTGGAGTCTGAGTCCATTTAAAGTGTTGATGGCTTTCTCTGCATCCTTTGGATCAATATAGTTAACGAATCCATACCCTAAACTCTGTCCTGTGGAAATATTTTTTAAAAAAGAGAGAAAGAAAGAGAGAGAGAGAGAGACAGCTCAGTATCTTTGTAGAGGTAACACTTCACATTGCAGTGAATCCAAACCCTCCTCTAGCATATGGTTTCTTTTATACCAGGGTTTACTCCTGGGTTGAGAAATTTCAAATTCTTTCAAGTCTCATTCTGGTCAGCTTTTACACTCACAGGAGCTGCCCAGGGTGGGAATGGGTAAGTGCCCCTGCACATCCACACCATGGATACGCAGATGTGCACCTACTGGGGGAGAGTCAGGACAGAGCAGTGGAAAGAGAACAAGTGTCGTTTGTTAGAAAAGAATTGAACTAGAGTCCCGGGCTTTCCCTATCGGCTGTGTGACTTTGGAGACAAGTCATTTAGTCTCTTGTTTGTTTGTTTGTTTTTTTCCCCTAACATCTCTTCTCTGGGAATAACAGCACTTTCCACATACAGGTTTGAGAGGATTAATGGGATGTTGTATATAAGATGCCTACCAAGTACGTTGCCTAGAATATAGTAGCTGTTCAACAAACGACAGCTATGCTATGTTCAGTCCCATAAAATTGGGGCGAGCACTGGATGTAGGAGCTGTGTCTGCTGCCTCGGCCATGCCAGCCACACCCCCTCAGAGGAATGTAGGATCTGAGCAGCAAGACTGGAGATATTATAGTGAAGCATGGCATGAATTTAAAGCAGTTGTTACAAATCATTCATTGCCTCCATCACCCACCTCAGCTCCACAATATCAAAAAAGGGGTGGGTTCTATTGGAAAGAACTGGGGAGCTCCTAACCCTAAGGGGATAATATGCAGAGGAATTCTTCAAAGAGGATTAAGCTCCTTTCAGTGGAGATGGCTTCAACTTGCCTGCAAAGAGAGGTGGCCAGTGACAGGACTCTCCTCTAAGTGAAATAAAAATACTGTGTTTGCGATTGTGCCACTGATTATAAATAGTCCACCAGCTCTGCCATGTGTCATCAGCCAGAAATATCAGTAGGAAACTACATTTTCTGATATACCCTTTAAGAAACACAGAGTTCAGGGTGGTTGCAAAACCAGCTTGAACTTCCCAGGCCATGTTAGTGATTTGTGGGGGGCGGCAGAGCTGAAGGGGAGGAAAACGACAGGATGCCACATGTCAAAGGGGGACTGACTACATAAAGCACCCCCGTGGAGTGCAGGGTCCAGGGCGGGGAGACAATACAGCCAGGAGCCTGCCACGTCCTGGTGACAGGAGCCCAATTCAGCAGCCAAAAACTCTTTCCAACAGCTTCTGTTTTGCTGGTAAATGTCTGTGTTTGGGTTGGTTGTGGGAGGGAACCTGGGAAAACAAGTTGGTTCTGGATCTGAAAATGGGTGACTCTACTATCCTTTACAGGAAGGAAACAAAGAGAATCATGAGGAAACTCAAATGGATTTTTTTGAAAAACCACAAATGAGAACTTTTTCCACTAGGATATTCCTTTGTGCTTTGGAATAATGGAGCGGGAATGGGAAAAGACAGGGGCAGAGGCAAACTTTGCCAGGTTCGTCCTTCACCAGCCAGAATCAGTACCTGGAAAAGGAGGAGAGAAGGCTGAGCACCCTGCAGCTGCCGGGACCCTTCTCTCCCCATTTCACGGTGTTGTGCAGTGTGTTTGCACGTGTGTTCGTGTGCGTGTGTACACAGACGAGTAAGCGGAAAGAGAGGTGTAGGTGTGTGTGAATTACAAGACCCTGCCACATGTTCCAAGAAAAGTTTTGCAAACCAACCCCCCCGCCAAAAAAACCCCAAAGAAGGAAAGAGACTAATTTAATCAGTTTAAAAACATCATTTGTCCTAACTTTGGCCCTACCTCAACAAGCCTACCTAAATTTACCTGATTAAATTCATTTTCATCAATGACATATATTAGTCCTATTTACCTTGAATATAAGAGAAACCTTAAAAACTAATGTACTAAAATATTTTTACAATTATTTATTTTAAACAGCCATTTGCCGAGTTGAGCTGTTTTAAAGGACATTTTTAAAGCATTAATTTCAATGATAAACCTTAGGTATGAGTTATAGAAAACAGGTCAGGACAGTTGACCTATCCAGTTAAATTTAATTTGTGTAAAATTAAAATAAAAAAATACAGACCAAGAACTCACCACTTAACTGCAAACACTGGACCTAAATAGAAATAATTTGTAATTCATCGTAATGATGGAATATTAAAAGAATTTATCATGCCCACCAGTGATGCGTGTTCCCTGATATACTACCTTTCCTTCTAATTATTCATATATTTACAGAAATCTAAAATAGTAGTGTGGCTATGATTTTATATTCTGCATTTTATCTTTATTTTAGACCTTTGCTTCAGGAGGAAGGAAAACACTATCAGGGCCTAGAAAAGTTCTAAAGATCAAATGAAAGAAGAGACTTCTGAGTCATATCTACCCGCCTACCTGTATCAGTCCCAACCCCACCGTCACCTTAGTACCCAGCTGTGATTAGCACCACTATGTTATCATTACGTGCTCTAGCTTCAGAGAGAGACTGCACTTAGTATCAAGAATAAGGGTGCTTTAGCAAAAGTAAAAACCAGATGAACAGCATTTCAGAAAGTAAGGGGAAAGATGGATTTATCAAGGAGAGATCCTCCTTGATATAAAACAATGAACTGCAAACTCTAAAACAGAACACCTCATTGAACAAGAGGAGGACAGAAGTGCAAAGACTTGCCTGTGAATCCCAAGGTATGAGATAAATTGGCAGCACAGTGAAGCTACCTGTGGTTAACCTATTTCACAAATAGGCTTCTTCACGTGCCTCTCGCCATCAGAGGAGGAGTCAAGCTGAGTCTAATAGAAAGTACTCTGTGGAACTAAACATTCTCCTTAAAGAGATCTATAGAGGATTAAATCCCTCAGGAGAAAACCCAAGATTCATTTCTTCCAGAAACTGCTTTAGTAGAGGCGGAGAATAAAATATGGAAGAATTGTATGTCTTCATTACGGTGGCCATATACTGGTGATGGGTTATGAACTTACAGTTCTGTATTTAAATGTACATCGATAAATACAGATGAAACACATCCACAGAAAATACCAATGCTATTTCCACGGGGACCAAGAGAGAGTCACGATGCTGGGGAGGCCCAAGGGACCCAGTTGGCAGCGCAGAGCTAGGTGTCTGCGTCTGCGCCTCACACTTAGATGAAGTCTTTACATCATTCTTTCCCCCCAAATGTGCTGGAGCAAGATTTGACTACATAGGTATGGTGACAGTATCTTTAGAACAGAAAATTAAACTTCATTTTTGTTCTCAGTTTATGAATTTATTGTGATAGCAAGTTGAACATATCAAAAAGCAAATCACTGAAGTTATGTTTATTGAATCATCCATAAAAATAAATTGACAAAGAAAAGATATGACGAAATAAAGCCTGCCCCCCAAATTTAGAAACTGTGGTGAGCACCTGGCTTGCTGATGCCCAGGTGACCTATAGCTCTTACCTGGGACTGGTCCATGATAGTCCTGTCCCGCAGGCGTGGGGGAGGGGTCTCCAGTCCCCATGCATGGGAAAGACAGGCACTCTTGGCAGTTAGGGATAGGAACTTAAAATCATCATGTAGTTTCCAAGGGAAAACTGTTATACATAATGCCTACATTTTAAGGCATCTCAGTGCTTTTGCATTAAACAGGTTCTTTTATTAACAAGCGTTTCCTAAATCTTGACCTGAATGTTTTGGTTTTTATATGCTGTGCATGCACACACACACACACACAAACGTGTGCTGTACTTTTCTAGTGTGACACGGCAGCCTCTCTACTCTGTTATAATAATCTGCATACCTAACTTCTCCCCTTAGACACCAAACACTTCTCCCCACACAGGCTAGCTTATCAAAGTTTGCATCTTCGGCCCTGGCTGAGCGGCTCGATTGGTTGGAACATTGTCCCATAGGCCAAAACGTTGCAGGTTTGATTCCCCAGTCAATGTTTCCCTCTCACATCAATGTTTCTCTCTCTCTTTAATCAATACATATATGCTTGGGTGAGGATTTAAAAAAGTTTGCAGCTTTGAACACAGAAGGCACTCGACGAATATTTGCTAAGTGAAAGAATGGATAAACGCTATTTGTAGTAATCCTTCATTTCTGGAAGCATATGAGCAGGATGTTTTTATGTTTGCGGGGAGAAGAGAGTAGGTACCTGGGGGATAAGCTGACAGTAGGGAGAATTGGAAAACAAAACACGAACAAAAACTGTCCTGGGTGGCTGCTCCTGCAGCACAGTTCAGGTGAACAATAAAAACCACCCCTGCCCACCTTTCCACAGAGATTCTGAGTTTCCAAAGTGCTTTCCCACCCGTTCTGTCTGATTTGATTCTCATAACAGCCCTGTAGGAGAGATAATAATCATTTTATGAACGTGGAAACTGAAGCTCAGAGAAAACAGTGATTTGCCCTATATTACAGAGCTGGGTCTTAGTCTAGATAAGGGGTTGGCAAAACTTTGTATGCACAGGGTGAGAGAGAAAATAGGTCAGCACTGGTGGATCCTCCAGTCCCTGTGATGACAACTCTGCCCTGTAGCACGACAGCAGCCACAGACAGGATGTAAACAAATGAGTATGGCTGTGTTCCAATAAAACGTTATTTAGAAAAATGGGCAGTGGGCTCGTTTTGGCTTTTAGGCCATAGTATGCTGACCCCCTGGTCTAGATCTTCTGACTCCAAATCCAGTGCCCTGTGCCGTAGCCACAGTTACTCCATCAATTAAAATGTCGTTGACAACTGTTTTGAGGCCCTAAAATACTTCTGCGGCTTTTTGAATCACCTAAGAAAAAACAGATTATCTTCGATAGTTTGTGTTAAACATTTTAAACGTGTTCTCAGACTCTGAGAAGGCGTGCCATCACAGCTGAGTATAACGCCTCATTTTCTCAGTCATTCTGGACAGAAGTTGTTTTCTCTTGCCTTTGAGGTCCTGGGGGTTATGACAGCAGGGCTCCAAATGTGGCATCCTCGTGGCTGGTGGCATCCTCATGGCTGATGGCAGAAGGGGAGAAGCTGTCTGTCCCCTTGCAGGGCTGGCTGAAAGGAACCTCAGCATTTCTGCACTGCTAACCTGCACAGCTTGCTCTTTCTGTCTTCAGAACTCGTCATTCTCTGGAAACCTAGCAGTTACTTTCCCTCATCTGCTAAGCCCCCAAGCGGGCAGCCAGATGGGTAGCTGCTGTTGATGAACACTTCTGAGTTGAGTAAGGAATTTTTGTGGATGTTAGAACCCCTAGCTCAGGCTGAAATTCTGTTCTCAAAGCACATGATAAAATCCCCAGTCACTTCCGGATCAGCTGTGTGGTGGGAATCCATGTGCCCGGTTAACCTCAGCCAACTCCTCGTCCCAGGACCCCTCCCTGCCAGTCCTGAGGCAGCTTTCCTGGCTGTCGGTTGCCTTGACATTTACCTGAACTCACCCCAAAGAGGGCCAGAGAGCTCTGCCGTTGTTACTGCATATATACATGTGTGTGGCTCAAACCACATTTTCCCTATAATGCTGGTTAAGTCATTTAAGCTTCTTCAGTCTGTTCTCTTATCTGGAAAAACAGGGATAATCCCTTATCCTCACAATCAAAGGATCACTGTGAGGATTAACTACATTAGCATGTGGATGAAGAACAGGTACAAAGGTGCCTGCTTTATGCTAGTCACTATGTTTAATGGCCTAGTAAGTGTACCCAATTTAATCCTGTTTCATATGGGCACATACAGCCCATTCTACAGATAGGGAAAGTGAGACTAAGAAATGTTAAGGAACCTACCAAAAATCAAGCAGGAAGCAGGCTCCAGAGAGCTGGGGTTCGCATGAACCCAACCAACTCTGTGGGACTTCCCAGCTCATGCTTTCTCTCTGTGGGATCTGGCCTCTGTGCAAGGGTGTCTGGCATCAGGTAAGAACTCCAGGGGAGGCACACACCCTACGTTGGGGTCTCTTCCCCTTCTTAACACTGACTGGGGTGCTTTGAGATGCTGGAGCAGCCCTGGCTCTGCCCTGTCCCATCCCACTTCTGTGAGAGTTGACGCGTAAACTCTCTGAGTCTTGGCATTTCTCCTGCAAACTCAGTGCTTGCAAAGCCAGCTAGTCAGAGGATTTGTTTTCTTTTAGTAGTTCATACGGTTGTTTAAAGTCTTACTGCTCGAAGTATGATCCCTATACCAGCATCACTGACATCACCTGGGAACTCGTAAAAACTGTACCTTGAGCCTATTGCTGTGTGACCCTGGCTAAGTTTTTAAATTAGCCTTCCTGCACCTACACATCTTACCCAGGGTCACAGGGAAAGGAAGCTCTGATAGGAAAGCTCTCAGAACTTCTTAATATTTGGCTATTTCTTTTCATCTTCAAATTTTGCATTCCTACTTTGCCTCTTTCTGTTGCAGTAATCCCATCTGTAAAATGGACTTAATATTACTTTGATTTTCATAGAGTTACTAGAAGTGATCATGCATATAACGTGCCTGGCGTATAACAGATGCTCAGTGGATGGCCTCTCTTCTTTCTTCTCCTGGCCCCAGTGGGCACTGCCTTACACCACTGCCTACGAGGACACTATCTCCTCAGTGAGGCCCAACCCCCTTGAAGGTGCAGAATGGATCTGATGCTTTTCTTCTACATCGGAGCCCACAATGTAAAAGACACACAAATTCCACATATGACTGGCACCTACTACATGCTAGATACAATGCCTGGGCCCACAAATGACCAAGAATTTATTCCTGCCTTCAGGAGACTTCTTATGTAGAAGGGAAAGACAGATATAAGAATGAATTATAGTTCAACAAAAATAATAAATATACTAGGGATTTTTTTTCCTTTAAAGCTATCTATAGGAACAGAGAAGAGGTGGAAACTGATTTTGACGGAGCAGAGTAGGGAAGATTCCTGGAGGTGTGGGCATTTGAGTTGGGCTTTGAAGAGTAGACTTTTGATAGGGTTCCCATATCAAGGGATGGGACTGCAACCTGAGTGCTGAATTCAAGCAATATATTAATTTATCCCATAGATATTTATTGAGCATTTATTACATGTCAGGCATAGTTCTATTCACCAGGAATATAGAAGAGAACAAAAAATACTTGCTTTTTTTTGCTATCAGATTTGGGGTGAGGGAGCAGGACAAGAAACATACAAATGAAATATAAAGTTTGTTAGATGATGGTGAATTTAGGGAGAAAATACAGCAAAGAGAAGGGAAAGGCAGTGTGGGGTGTGGGGTGTGGGGTTGCGATTTTTTAATACAGTGGTTGGGTAAGTCTCACTGCTAAGGCGGCCTGAGAGCAGAGAGAGACCTGAGGAGAATGAGGCAGCCAGTCTCTCCATCGGATGGAAGGGTATTCTGGGCAGCGGGAATCTCAAATGCAAAGACCCTGAGGCAGTAGCATGCCTGGTTGTTGGAGCAATGGCACAAGTGAATGTGAGAGCAACTTACCGCTGCACTTGTCAAATGACTGAAAAGAGGAAAGTGGCAACCCTGGTTTCTTCAGGCTGATTCTACAGTGCTGCTGAGTGAGGCACGTGTGAAAATCACTCCAGCCCCCTCCCCTGCGCCTTACAGACCAGGTGAACAGTCTCACTGACACATCTTGTCAAAATGATCTGTTAATGTGTTTCTATTCCCCACTGGAGAGAGGGCAACTGGAGGCCAGAACAATATTTTATTCATCTCTGTACCCCAAAGACCTACCAAAGTGGCCAGGACATTTTTGGACATCCAGAAATTGTCCGTTGGTGGAATGAATGAATATTATCTATTTATATGCATATCTGCATGCTCCTAATCACCCTCAGCCTCCCGTATACCAAACAGAAAGGGACCAGGAAGAGTGGCAAATCTTCTACCAGGGCAGTACCTGTGTGCAGATGCTGGTAGAGGTGTGGAACCGGTTCCTGTGAGACACACCTGAGACTGTGGGCCTTAGTGTGAAGGAGAGAAGACTCTAGAGGTGCTCAAAGCCTCTTCCAAGACTTAAAAGGCTGTCATAGAAAGGCAGGGGTAGATTTGCTCTGTGAGGTCCCCAGGGAGAAAATGGGGATCAGGCAATAGAAGAGGGAGTAGATTTTTGCTTTGATAAAAGAAAGAACTTTTTAATGACAATTTTATAAGGGCGTGGGATGCCTCATATGGTGGGGAGGGTCCCATGACTAGAACTATGGCAAATGTGAAGCCATGACTAGAACTATGGCAAATGTGAAGCATTTTATCAGGAGACGCTACAGCAGTTAGCAAGACTGACCCATAGGACTACTTCTAATGATAAGATTCTAAGGTACATATGAATTATTATTCCCATGTATTTTTAGAGAGTGGGAAAAGGTGAGAGAGAGAGAGAGAAAGGGAGAGAAACATTGATGTGTGAGAGAAACATGGATCGGTTACCTCTCACATGCTCCCCAACTAGGTACTTGAACCCGCAACCCAGGCATATGCCCTGACAGAGGATCAAACTGGCAGCCTTTTGTTTTGTGGGATAATGCCCAACCGACTGAGCCACACTGACCAGGGCCATTAGTTAAATCTTTACAACCTCTGAAGTTGGCATTTCTATTCTTGTTTTACAGAATGGGAAACTGAGGTCCAAAAAGAAGTAACAAACCCGGGTTATTTGGCTAGAGAATAATAGCCAGGCCACACCTCTGCTTTCCCAGGCCAGCCTTTCAGCTGTGCCCTGGTTTTCTGAATATGAGACGTGTCCAGAAAGTATCCTGCCACACATTATGAAAAATAGAGACATTTACTGAAGAAGATACAAGATACAAGAAAGATTGTATGTAGGACAATGACGCCTCAGTCCCCGAAGTTAAGAACCTTCTTGAGGAGATCTGGTTCACTGGTAGTGGTTTGAATCAAGTCATCAGCTCCTGCAGCACGATGTTCCTTCTGCTCTGGTAGCAGAAGCTGAGGAATGAATTTTGCTATGACATGTTTCATGCCAAGATCCTGCATCAAAATCTCAGATGCGGTAGATTTTGGAATCCTCAGCTCAGCTTCTAGCTCTCGCACTGTCAGTCACTGATCTTTGTTGATTGCAGCCCAAGCGCATTCAACATTCTCAGGTGTCCTGCTTGTTGCAGGCCTTCCAGAATATGGATCACTTTTAAGATTCTCAACCACTGTTGATGCATTTGTGCCACACTTTTATTTGCTCTGCTCTGATTGCATCTTCCCCAAAAGCCTTCTGAATCATCCAGATAGTTTATGAAGGAATGTTCAAGCTCAGTCATTTTGTACAAGTACACATGCTCACTCAATGGCATCTACCACCCCCACTAACTAGTACAGTGAATTTGTCATGTCCACACATGTGCATTCCAGTCCACTCTCCTTGGGCCAGGTTGTGCAAACTATTCTCATTATATTAATAATGGCCAGACTTTTTCCAGACAGACCTTGTATGGGCTCATCTGTGTGCTAAACACCTGCCCTGACAAAGCACAATGTGCCTAAGACTTTGAGGGAAGCTGTGTTTTCTAGTACAATTTCCAAGTTCTCATTCTTTCCATTTAATTTCGACACATATCCCAAAGTATCTGGTTCCCTTCTTCCAACCTGGTGTGTCTGTCAGACTGGATCTGGTACATCACAGAATGGCAGTCTTGGAAAGACTTAAGTATCAATCATCTTCAAGTCTTCCCTTCTCCAGATTTGGAAACTGAGGACCAATGAAGAAGCAGAGTTCATGGTCTAGTAGGAAAGTAAGACCTTCAAATAAATAATGATAGTCTTACGAGTATGGTTAAGTGTTAGGACAATGAGAGGGGGAGAGGTTTCTGGAGGATATACCTGAGCTGAGACTAATTTGAAAAGACTGGTAGGAGACAGCCCAACAAAAGACAGAGAAGAACGCTCCAGGGGGATGGGACAGCAGGAGCACCTACCCCTTCAGGAAAAAACACTGCCGCTGATTGTATGGTCATCACTTCCAGAAGGCCAAGAGCTGTTGATACCAACCTGGATTGTCAGGGCTGTTTCTAAGCTGAATCTGTGCTCAGATGCACACGTGAGATCTCCCCACACCTCTGGCAGAGACTCAGAAGTCGTTTAGAC